>CM074739.1:109242730-109400230 GCA_037367245.1 Phrynocephalus guinanensis
CAGCAACTGAAGCATCTTTTTCCACTGCTTGCCATTTAGATTAAGCAAGAATAAAAATTACATAAGAACATAAGAACAGCCTTGCTGGAACAGGCCACAGCCCATCCAGTCCAGCATTCTGTTTCACACAGTGGCTCAACATTTGCTTCAGGGTATTCCCAAGCAAATTTCTTCACCTGCTTACGATTCCCTGCAAATGGCATTGAAAGATATCCTGCCTATCTCTCCAACCCGGAAGTTGTCCTTAGGCATCCATTATGATAGTCATTGATACCTTTGTTCTTCATGAACTTGTCTAATCCTTTCTTAAAACTGTCAAGGCTGACAGCTGTCACCACTTCTTCTGGCATGGAGTTCCATAGACCAGTGATCCTCTAGGTGAAAAGATACTTTCTCTTAATTGTTGGAGATCTAGCACCCAAAAGTTTCATGCAGTGTTGTTTGATAGGGAAAGCAGTTTTTCCTTATCTACTTCATTCATACCATGTATGATTTTATAAACTTCAACGAGGTCACCTCTTAGGCGCCATTGTTCAAGTGTGAAGAGGCCCAGGCTTTGCAGCCTCAGATGATAAGGAAGGTGTTCCACATATGGTGCAAAATCTCAGATGGAGTTTACTGTGCTAGGCAACCAAATTTTGGGCAATGAGCCCCGAGACACAGCAGCTATGCTTCAGTACGGCAGTCAAACCTCTGCTCATGATGCAGAGGTTTTGAATCTTCACAGGTTCAGGTGGCTGCCTCCAGGATGACTCAGCCCTCCATCCTTACAAGGTTGGTAAAATGAGTGCCCAGCTCGTTGGAGGGTGGTGGTGACATGAGGTCAAAATGAACTATAAAATGGAGGACTCACAACTAGAGATGGCCACGACTCGAAAAAAATTTTTTTTTCGAGTTCTCATTAGTTGGGCCGGTTCCGTTTCGGGTCGTTTCCATTTTTCGCAAAAATTCGCAAAAATTAGTCGGTTCGTTTTTTCATTTTCTCGTTTTTGTTAGTACTGGTTTTTTTGGGGGGTAGCGGGCTCCTGGAGGCACCTCTGTGGGGTGGGTGCCTCCTCTGGCCCGCTATAAAGGGAAAGCGGGCTCCTGGAGGCACCCGTGAGTGCCTCCTATCCTCACCCACTAGGAAGGGGAAGCAGGCTCCAAGAGACCCCTCAACAAGGGGGTCTCCCCTCCTCACCTGCTGCTGCTGCAAAATGGTATGCAATAGCCATATGGATATGTATACCAGTTGCAGAGAGTGAGACCAGTGAGTGAACCCAGAGCCATAGGGTGAAGTGATGCCTAAGGCTCTCGCACCGCCATGTCTCACAAAGAAGGGAATCGTACTTGCGTGTAGTGCAATGCAAGTAGATCTGGCTTAGGGTTAAGGTGGGTTAGTGCAAGGGCTAGGGTTAGGCTAGTGACGGGTAAGGTTACGGTGGGCTACTGGGTTGCACCTATGGGTGCCTCTCTGACCCACTAAGAAGACAGTCTGTGACGTATGGGTAAGGAGCCAAGGATTAGGGTTAGGGTTAGGGGGCTAGGGCAGGTTTTAGGGGGCTTTTTGGCACATCCCAGAAGTCTCCATGGCCAAGTGGCCATGCGATTGGTGGGATGGCTCCAAAAATTTGCATGGTCGTCCACTCCCACATGGCTGGCCACTCGGCCAGCCCATCATTGCACAGGTGTAAAAAAAATAAAAAAAAAATAAAATCAATGGAGGACAGAGGAGGAGAGGAGAGACATTTTGTTGCAAGAAAAAAACCACTGCTATTGTGAAAAATCTGGCAGTTTATAAATTTCCACGTGTTTCTGTTGTGCTTGTGTGTTTTGGGACCACGATTTCAAAAACAATATTGCGTTCACCGCCCCATTTTGGATCCCCCGCCCACACCGCATGGCATGGCGAGTCCGGCTGCCCAGGACGGGGGGGAGGCGGGACCCCCCCTCCAGAAACCACCCCTCCGGTAGGTGCCCTGCGCCCTTAGTCAAGCAGGCATTTTTCCGCCTGCTTTTTTGGCCCGGGAATGGGTGGGGGGAGAGTTTAAAAGTTTTTTCCTGTGCCGTCCGTGCCGCTTGCTTGCGTTTTAATTGCGGTGGCCGGCGGCGAGACTGGGCTTTTTGCTGGCTGCGAGCCTGCGGTGAGTCCCACCAGAGCAGCTCAGGACGGGGGATGGGGGGGAGGCCGGGGACCTCCAGAAACAACCCCTCTGGTAGGTGCCCTGAGGCATGGCAGGCAGTTTTCCGCCTGCTTTTTGGCCGGGAACCGGGTTTTTTTAACTTTTAAAAACTTTTTTTCTGTGCCGCGTGGCATCGCGCGATCGCGCGATGCAAGGAACAAGCACAACAAATCAGACCAAAATTGTTTGTTCGTCGGTTCAAGCTCGAAGTCTGGCGGAGTAATTCCCGTTTCCGTTTCCGTAGAGTAACGGAACCGAGTAACGGAATCGGAAACGGGAATACTGCTAAGTCGTGCCCATCTCTACTCACAACTAACTTTTCTGAGACTGACAAAGCTGTTTGAATGAGTAGCAAAACATTTCAGTCTCTCAAGAAAAGAAGTCCACTTGCATAACTCAACTTGACAGATGATATGTAAGTCCCTGTGGCAGGAAATCCTAACAGGGAGCTTTGAGAACAGAAAATTCTAACAGAGTGGGAGTTTCTTGAAAAGGAAATTCTGAAGCCACAACTACAAACAATTTCAAAAAGAAAAAATGGAAGACAGCCAAAAAGATCAAAGTGTCTTCACAAAAAGCTCAGAGAGGACCTGAAAATGAAAAAGGACACATATAGGAATTGGAAGGAAGACCAGGTTATTATAAAGGAAGCATACAGACAAGAAGCAAAGAAAATGACCTGAGGCTTGCATGAGGTGTGCAATGCCACAAAAAAGCATGCTTCAGGTACGTGCATAGGAAAAGAAAGAGAAGAGAAACAGTGGCTCAGTTGTCCAATGGGTATGGGGAAATGGCAACAGATGACAAAGAAAGGCAGAAGTGTTCAGCTCCTACTTCAGTTTGGTCTTCTCTCAAGACATACTTTATACTTTTCCAAGCAAATTTGAGGTGCAGTTGGATGCGACAGGACTGCAGCTGGAGACTGTTAAAGAGTCAATAAAGACCAGTCAGCCTAACAACAATCTCAGGAAATTTTTTGGAACAGATTATAAAGAGGTCACTATGCAAATATGAAGAATACAATGCAGTTATAACTAGAAACTAATATGAATTTGTTAAGAACAAATCCTGGCAGATTAATCTGATCTCTTTTTCAAACTCCCTGACAGAGGGGATACTGCAGACTAGAGATGGGCATGAATCGAAAAAATGATGTTTCATTTTTTTGTTTTTTGTTGTGGGTCCATTTTGGTTAATTTTTGTTTTTCATGAATTTTTTGAAAAAAATTCATTTCGTTTTTTCATTTTTCATTTCCCGTTTTTACCCGCTTTTTGCATGACTTAAAGCATTTCCGCATGCGGACGTCCCCCAATGCCCCAGACCAGAGGGAAAACACTAAAAAAATGATGCTGGCAGAGACACAGTATAGACTAGGTACGCAGGGAGGCTGAAAAGGCAGCAGCGGGCGTTGCCCAGGGGGTAAGGCAGCTGCAGAGTGACTGCACTGTGGGGCAGGGGAGGGTACTCACTGAGAGGTATGCACGCACACAGGGAGGCTGCAAGAGAAATCTCTTCTTTCTCTCCCCTAAGAGCCAGGCTGCAGCCACCAGGAACACGGAGACACACACCTGACTGGCTGGCCTAAAGTAACAAGTCGCAGAGACAGCTATCCCACCCTAACTCCCACCGCAGACTGCAAGGAGGACGGGGGCTGCCAAAGCTTTTTATGCCCTCTGTGGCTGCCACACCTACCCAGTCTGCAACCTGGGCATGCTATTGGTTGAAATAGTTCAAGAATTTACATGATCCCATCATCCATCTTGTGGCTGGAATCCATTTTGTGTCATCCTTAAAGGGAAAAGAAAAAATACATTCCGATGGGAGAAAGACAAAAACAAACGTTTTAAGGACCGCAATCCCCTTATAGGTAATAATTTCAAATAATTTTCACTGCATTTTTACGGATGTCCAGGGCGTTTTAAAACCCAAGAAATCAATATTAGTCATCTGGGAGCCATTTTCGGTCAATGTCCTCTAACTCCCCTTAAATAAAAAAAATACAGCAATCTGAGAAAAGACATAAATGCACATTTTAAGGACCCCATCACCTCTAAAAATTGCCCCATTTAAAATTCACCAACTTTGATCAAACACATGCTTTTTATGGATGGTTTTTTGTAAGATGCCGAATTACCCTTGCCATGGAAATTTAGTGGTGCAATTTGTAGTGCAAGGGAGCCAACAAATGGATCTTAAAGAGCAAAATTTACCCAAAGAGCTGCGTGAGTTGACTGCCTCTACATTATATGATCAGTAAATTAAGTATGTTAAAACCACAGAAAATATTTTCACATTTTATGCAACATGACGACCAAGGGCATCCAGTTCACCTGCAGAAGAGAACTGAAAATGCAACTAAATTGTGTGCATTGTCACTTTTTATATTGTCTTTGCTTTCACCTGATCATGACCCTTCACGTAGATGTAGATAAATATGGAGGACACAGTATGAATACTTCATGTCTCTGAAGCGGATTTTGATCCACAAAAGCTCTGATCTAAAAAACAAAGACCAAATACTGTGGCAATTAAAAGGGTGTTTTTTAATTGCCGGAGTATTTTGTCCTTGGTTTTCTTTTTTTCATCCCATACACAACCTTTTTCCCTTTAGGACAATGCTTTCCACCACACTTGGGTCCCCAGATATTCCTAACTACAACTCCCAGAACACCCAATTAGCATAACTAGTGGCGATGGCTTCTGGGAGTTTTAGTCCAGGAGCATCTGGGGCCTGAGGTTGGGAACCACTGCTTTAAACAGACTAACATGGCTACTGAGCCACAACCACAACCATAAAGACTCCCTTCTCTTAATTCCCTTTTACAAATATTCCCTTATTCACACAAACATCCCTTCAGATGCAAGCATAAGACACAGTGTTATAGGAAACAATATTTCAGTGTTTTAATTCTGTGTTTTAAACTGGTTGATTTTTCAATTGTTTTATTGGTTTATTTCATCATAACTTGCTGTTCATACACCCTTTCTTGCTCTACCTTTAGTTTGTTCTTGTTCTTTATTGGTTTTGACTTAGACTCAGTTATGTTTATTTGTTTGTTATAATGTATTGTTTATATCTATATCTTATCAATGTTTATGGGTTTTTTTGTATTTGTTAATTTTGTAAAAACTGCCCAGAGTGGCCTTTGTTGCTACATGGTTGTGGTATAAAAAATCCAGTAAATAAATAAATAAATAAATAAATAAATAAATAAATAAATAAATAAATAAATAAATAATATCTCATGATTAAAAATTCTTTTATGCAGCTTTGTAACCTGATCTGTGATATACAGCAGGTTATAAATGTTATAATAAATAAATAAATACTCCACGAGACTTCCAATCCTGTTTCCTTAGAGGAGGACCATGCTGTCCTTTGAAGTAGTATCAAACTGATGTACATAATTAGTGCAGATAAAGCTCTAGCAGGCTAATGACTTTCATCAAGGATAGCTAAAACAAGTGTTGAAAAAAGGATGATAGCTTTTAAAATAAAGAAACATTTCAGGTTGCGATCCTATGTGCATCTCCCTAGGATTAAGCCCCTCTGAACTCAATGACATTTCATTCTAATTAGCACTGCACAAGATTGTCCTCATAATCACTTTTTTCCTTCTTTGTGTCTTCAGTTACTTGTACTTGTTACGTTTCATGTATATTTTCCACAACATTCTTTTTTCTAGAGGCTTCCAAATCAGACTAATTTGCCATCTCTGCACAAGGTTCCATCACATCTCTTTAACACCATCTGGCTTGAAATACCTGACTTGACACATTTTTAGAAAAATCATGCTTGATTGTTGAGGGCTGGCCTTTTCTAGCATGTAATACATTCAACAGCCTTTCTATAACTTTCTGTTTCTATTCAGTATGCATAACCGTTTCTGTCTACACTTTCCGAAAGACGACTCAGAAATCAGAATGTTTTCTTTGGCATACACTCTTGTTTTCACTGAGTTATCCAATTATGCCTCAAGCTCTTTCCCAGAGTTGTTACACTTAATTTAGAACCCACCAATGCATGAGATTAGTTCAAATGATCTTTCAAATGAGCATTACCTTTTTTTGTCAACAGTGAATATTATCTGCCATGGGGCAACCCATTTGCTGGGCTATCCAAGGATCCCATGGAGCTCTCTCCTCTGTGTCCTTTTGGAACTACTTGGCATTCTTCTCCAGCAGCCTTAAAAAATAGTAATAACCTTGCCTTTTGAATGTGCATTCAGTCAGCCTCTTACTTTGTGTTTTCATATTGGGAAGTGGCTACATATTTCCATTCTAAATCAGTTTCCCTCTTAATTTTCAACCTGTTGCATCACATATTTGCAAAATGTCACCAAAACCAAGCAAAAGAACAACACCCATCCCAGTAATGGCCATTCCAGCACAAACCTTACATTATTTATTCCTGTCACCAGCTTGGTCTTTATTATTTCATGTTTCTTCTCTCTATTATCCATGAAATATTATTTTTACTCAGTTTTGGACTTAGTCCAGCTTCTTTTGTTGAGGATGCTCAGAGGCACTCCTCTTAGAAGAGTGTTCCCCAAATGTCTTGAACCACAGTATCTATCTTGCTCAACCAACCTCACTCTGATTTGGAAGAAACAGAAAGTAATGCATCAGAAGGGTATTGGGTTGAAGAAAGCAGCCTTAGCTGGGGCATGTTTCAATGATACCCTCTACCCTTCATCACAGCCTCATCCCGAGAGAACTACAGTACAGAACTGAAGTACAGTTGACTATTTATTGGTGGTAAAAAAAAAAGCATTTTGAAAGCACAAAACTCCTTGGATGCTACCAAGGAGTTTTGTATTAAAATACTCTCCAACCCACGCAGAGTCTTGCAATGTCCACTCTTATTTTGCAACTGGAGATGGAGAAAAACTTCAGAAATGTAGTGGAGGGGATTCACAAACAAACAGATTTAGAATCGTAAAATAATTGGATTGGAAGGATCCCACCAGGCCATGAGGTCCAACCCCCTGCTCAAGGCAAGATTCTAAGTCAAAGGAAATCCAAGAGATGGCTGTCCAATTTTCTCTTGAATATCTCCAATGTGTGAGCACTCAGTACTGGGGAGGTAATTGGTTCCATTGTTGTACTGCTCTAATAGTACAATATTTTTCCTGATATTCAACCATAATCTAGCCTCTTATAGTTTGATCCCATTATTACATGTCCTACACTCCGGGATGACCAAGAACAGACCCTACCCTTCTTCTGTATGACTACCTTTCAATCATTTGAAAAGTCCTACCATATTTCCCCTCAGTCATCTTTTATCATGGCTAAACATGCCCAGTTTCTTCAGCTTGTTCTCATTTGGCTTGGCTTACAGCCCTTTGACCATCCTTGTTGCCCTCCTCTGAACTTGCTCCAGTTTGTTGACATCCTTATTAAATTCCATAAGGCCCAACCAGAGCTGAATGCAGGGGAACTAATACCTCACAGGATTTGGAAACGACGCTTCTGTTAATGCATCCTAAAATAGCATTTGCTCTTTTTGCAGCCACATCAGACTATCCGCTTATATTCAGCTTTTGATCTACAATGATTCCAAGATCCTTCTCTCTCAAAGTATTAACAACGCAAATATCCACCCATACATCTTGTAATTGTGCATTGGTTGTTTTCTCTCTGTGTAGGTATAGAACTTTACACTTATCCCTGTTGAATTTCATTCTGTCATTCTCAGCCCAGTGCTCAAGCCTGGCAAGACCTTTTTGAATGTTGTTCCTTTCTGCCAAGGCATAAGCTATTCCACCCAATTTTGTGTCATCTGCAAATTTAATAAGTATTCCGCCTGCTCCCTCATCCAAGTCATTAATAAAAATGTAGAAGAGCCCTGGATCCAGAACTGAGCTCTGGGGTACCTCATTTGTTACCTTTTCTCATTTTGAGAATCCATTGATAAACCCTCTCTGTGTATGATTTGAAACTGGCTATGTATCCACCTGTTTGTTCTTCCATCTCTTCCACACCTAGTTAGCTTGCTCATTAGAATATTGTGACATTTTGTCAACAGTTTTATTAAACTCACAATATAAAGTGTTCTGCTTATATACCACTCCATACCACTTCAAGTGTTCTCTGGGTGGTTTACAGTGGTGTTTTTTTAAATTATGGTATACAGGCTACGCATATACTATGTCTGCAGTAGAGATGGGCACGAAATGAAAAAAAAATCATTCCCTTATTCGTTATTTGTTTTGTTACGTAACGAAATGAATAACAAAAATTGTGATGAAATTGAAATGAAACGAACAAAACCACGAAAATTAGGTTTGTTACGTTTCGTTTTCGTTAATGGCAACGCACAATGAAATGACCTGTTTTAAAATGTTAAAAAACGTCCTGAATATCTGTAAAAATCCAGCGATAATTATTTATTCTGCCTGATAATACCTACCAGGAGGGATGAACTATACTGAAGGCACTTTGGAGCTGACTCTTCTGGTCTACTGGTCAATGCAGGGAGATGATACCTTGCGCCAACACAAGAGATTTGGCTCCCTAATAGAAAAGGGGTGCTCCTCTTTTTCACATAGTGAAGCCAGCTGGATCTTATCTCCACACTGGTGATAAAAGAGCACCCAGTGGAATGCTTCAGGGCAGTAAGGGGAACACGTTGGACTGCAGGGCATGCACTATAAAGGCAGTGGCCTGTGGATTGCAGCTCCCATAAGCACTAGCCAACATGGCCAAAGGTGAGGAATGCCAGAGACTGCAGTGTCACAACTTTGACACAACTTCTGAAGGGCTGCATTTTGCTCCCCCCCCTCCACTCTATGTGGAAAAAAAGAAATAGCTTTTCAATAAATGGAAACTAAATGCAATACGAAGATCTTACCTTAGTCCCATTCTCATTGTGTTCACTTCCCCTCTGCCATGTTAGTGCTCTTTTTGGGGAGGATTTTAAAATACAAAGAACATATGAACATGGTATTTCCCCCTGCATTCTGAACTGGCAAAATCTCATTCATTTCCTCTGGATTCTGTTGCCTCCTTTTCACTTCACACTCTGCATGCCCAGACCTTAGACCTGTGTCTGGAAGTTGAGTCATGGCAACTGGACTTCTTTTTCTTGAGATATTGAAACATTTCACTGCTTATCCAACCAGCTTCGTCAGTCTGAGGAAAGCTAGTTGAGAGTCCTCCACTTTATAGTTCACTTTAACCTCTTGTTACCCTGGTCTGAAATAGGCTGAACAATTGTCTGAATAGGTCACCCTGGTCTGAAATAGATGAACAGGATCAGAAAAAGAATCAGACAAGTCCACTTCACCTTAGACACTTTGGAACACAGAAAAGACCACCTTCACCAGGAACTACTTTGCACTAGAGATGGGCACGAATAAAAAATGACATTTTGGTTTTTCATTTTTTGTTGCAGGTCCATTTCGGTTCGTTTTCCTTTTTTGTGAATTTTTTGAAAAAAATCTTTTTTTTTGTTTTTACCCACATTTTGCGCAACTTAAAGCATTTCCGCACGCGGACGTCCCCCAACGCCCCAGACCAGAGGGAAAACACTAAAAAAATGATGCTGGCAGAGACACAGTATAGACTAGGTACGCAGGGAGGCTGCAAAGGCAGCGATGGGCGTTGCCCAGGGCATAAGGCAGCTGCAGAGTGACTGCATTGCGGGGCAGGGGAAGGTACTCACCAAGATGTATGCACGCACACAGGGAGGCTGCAAGAGAAATCTCTTCTTTCTCTCCATTAAGAGCCAGGCTGCAGCCAACAGGAACACAAAGACACACACCTGCCTGGGTGGCCTAAAGTCCGACCCGGGGGCCAAATCTGGCCCGTCAGGCCATTCTGAGTGGCCCGCAGCTGGCTGGCCCCTCCCTCTCTCCCCCTCCTTCGCCCCATGTTTTTTTAAACAGGCTCCCTGTGCTTCCTTTGGTCCCCACCTTCCTTCCTCCCTCCCTTCCTTGTTCTTCACCTTCCTTCTTCTCTTGGTTTCCACCTGCCTCCCTCCCTCACTTGGTCCTCGCCTTCCTTCCAGTGGGTGGGGCTGCAAGGGGTTAGTGGGCAGGGCTTATGGGTCAGTGGATGGGGCTTGCAGTGGGGTGGCAGGGTCGGGGAGCAACCGGCCCCTGACACATTCTCAGCCACCAAATCTGGCCCTCCTTACAAAAAGTTTGGGCACCCCTGGCCTAAAGTAACGAGTCGCACAAACAGCAATCCCACTCTAACTCCTGATAGATTTTGGTGGTTCTCTCAGGAAATTGCCACGCAAGGGATTAGTTTATTCAGTTTATTAGACAGATATAAGGACAGGTATAGAAGCACAGAGTTATAAGCTATACATAGTTATAGAAGACAAGTATCACACAAGACAAACAACATATAACCAAGGTATTAGTGGGAGCTCCATCTCAGCATAATCTGGGTCATAGACCCGAGACTCTGCTGCTCTCTTCCAGAGTGGTCTCCTTTTTATATCTTTCTGTAACCGCAGCTTACGTATTTCGTGCGTATGTCATGCGTAATCATACCTGGTAAGTTATCATAATTCTTGGAAATGGCTTTTGTTTATTCTTTAGTTCGAGATTGTTTTCCCATTGCTTGCGTGTTTGCTGTTAACAAAATGGCGCTTTTGGTGCCATAAGATGGTTCCCACACATCTGTGTCGTCTTCGCTTCCCAGTTGGCTCTTATCTCGGTTAACCACAAATATCTTCTACACTCTACAGGCTGGCATCTACGTTTTTTCTATTTTGTGTTTCTGCCAGCATGACCTAATACCCACAGTTGGGTTTAACGCTTTATAATAGTTCTCAGCTTTATTCTCATATTTATTAATTCTATTAATTCTTATCAGTCCCTCATTTTCTCTTCGCGTAAGTTAAAAAAAACTAAATAAAAGACTATTCTTGAACTAACTCTGAAAAACTCTAAAAAGTTAAGGAGTATAATATCCATTAATATCCATTAGCTTAAGCCTTATGTCTGCTGGATGATTTAAGACCTTCCAGCGGTCACTTACTTTAACTGCGTTGCTTAAAGAATGTCTAAAAGATGCTTTAACATGTTCTGTTTGCCGTGGTCTGTTTTCTAGTCATTGATTCGTAAATGCAAGTGTTTTCTGTCTCTTGTTCAGTAGAATTGTCACCAGCATCTATGTTGCGAATGAGTGAGGGAACCTCACTATTCTGGCTGGTAATTGATGCTGTATATTGTGATGTATCTATTTCCATGTCTGGTTCAGTAGGATGAACATCCTCCTCCACTGCTTTTTCCATGTGGAAGGAAGCATCCATCCATAGCTGATTCACTGGAGTAGAAGTGTTGCATACTTTGGCTATAATGATTTTAATGCACAGCCAAAGGAGGCCTATAAGTAGGGCTATGCCAGTGATGGTTACAAAAATTCTGAGTATCCATCCACCAATGTCTGTAGGTAACTCTGTAAATAGCTGCTCAAACCTAGTTCCAATTGAGGCCTCTGAGTCTTTGCGGTATTTATCTACTGCTTGTTTTATGCGTGCTATATTGTGTGTCAGAGGTTGTGTTCCATCTGGGATGTATACACAACATGTATGGCCACCAACAAGGGCGCATACGCCTCCACTCTTAGCTAAAATTGTGTCTAAAGCAATTCTATTTTGTAAGACTACATCTCTCATGGCACCCAATTCTTTTGAGATAATGTTAAAAGAATCAGTGGTACTATTAATGAAAGTGTCAAGTATAGTAGCAAATTTTCTACATTGGTCCCATAGCATGTAGATACCAGCAGAAGGAAATACAACTCCCCAAAATTTGTCCCAACCACTTTCAAGAACCGTGGATCTTCTGGATCTGTGGTGCCAATTGGTGGGGGTGTCTATTGGGAGTATCCCTGGCACAATGACTCCAATATAGCATGTGCCTTCCCATCGTGGGGGCAAGAATTTATATGCTTTGTTGCCACAGATGAAGTAATGACCATCGTGGGCCATTATCCCATTATGCCAATTTCGCAAATTGAACAAGATTTGTCCAAACCTTGTATTTGTTTTATAAATTGTAAATGCACCATTGGTGGTTCATCAAAATTGCCACGCTGAGTTAGTTATATAGCAAAAGGTTTATTAAAGGCAAATAGAGTTATAACACAGAACAATACAGTACAGAAAATAGGTTAGTTTAAGAGATCCTAGGAGCAGCATGGCCAGAGGCATTGCTGTCCAGGACTCTTACAGTAGGTTAGTCTAAGGGATCCTAGGAGCAGCACGGCCAGAGGCCTCGCTGTCCCCGGACCCCTAGTGATGGTCTTCCGTGGTCCTTTTATACTCTTTTGCATGATGTGGTGACGTATTTTAGTACGCATACAAGTGATTGTTTATGTTGGCCTATGTCCATCTGGATGCCTCTGGTGCGCCATCCTGTCTCCTGCCTGCAAGAGGTTTTCGCCCACGGGTGTGAAGTGTGCCAAGTTTGTTGGTTCAATTTGACCTTATGCCCTGTGAGCTCATTTGGGTCTATTTTTGATTTTGAGGCATGTTAACCCGTTCCTATCACTCCCACCACAGACTGCAAGGAGGATGGGGGCTGCCAAAGCTTTTTATGCCCTCTGTGGCTGCCACACCCACCCAGTCTGCAACCTGGGCATACTTTTGGTTGAAATTGTCCAAGAATTTACATGTTCCCATCACATGGTTTGCATCTATCTTGTGGCTGGGATCCATTTTGTGTCATCCTTAAAGGTAAAAGAAAAAATACATCGTGATGGGAGAAAGACAAAAGCAAACGTTTTAAGGGCCGCAACCCCCTGGTAGGTAATACTTTCAAATAATTATCACTGCATTTTTACAGATGTCCAGGGTGTTTTAATACCCAAGAAATCAATATTAGGCATCTGGGAGCCATTTTGGGTCAATGTCCCCTAACTCCCCTTAAAGGAAAAAAAATACAGCAATCTGAGAAAAAGACATAAATGTACGTTTTAAGGACCCCACTGGTAGGTATTATCAGGCAGAATAAATAATTATTGCTGGGTTTTTATGGATATTCAGGACGTTTTTTAACATTTAAAAACAGCTGATTTCATTGTGTGTCGCCATTAATGAAAACAAAAAATAAGAAACCTTATTTTCGTGGTTCTGTTCAGTTCATTCCAATTTCATCACGATTTTCATTATTCATTTTGTTATGTAATGAAATGAATAACAAATAATGGAATAAAAAAATTCATTTCATGCCCATCTCTCCTTTGCACCCTATCCAAACCAGCACTGGATGCAGTCATAGATTTTGTCCAGAAAGCACAACTGGCCCAGTACTACAAAGGCAAAGAGAAGCAAATGAAGAAGTTTAATCTTCTCCTCTCCCAGAAACAGTCATTAAAAGAAATTGGCAGGAGGAAGAAGGATGATGGGACCATTGCAGGAGATGTAAAGGACAAATGGGTGAAGAACCTCTTCAACAGGGAACTCACCCAGGCAAAGAGGAAGGTCCTATCCAAAGGCCTAAATTTTGCCATCATACCCAAACAGGTTCCTTTTGTGGATTTCATCACAGCTACAGAACTGGCCATTCACAGCAAAAATCTGCCAGCAGCAAAAGCTGAACTACTCAGGCTAAAAGTCTCTGCTGCACTCTCCAATGCTCAACCACCACCATCCAACATCACCAACCAGGAGAGAAGTGCTCTGACATCCCTCAGCAGGGATGAGAACATCAGCATTCTGCCTGCGGGCAAAGGGAAGATGTACTGTCATCCTCTATACTGTAGACTACCACAAAAAGATTATCTCACTTTTAGATGACCATCACGCATATGAAGTGCCTGAGTGTCTGAGAAGCTTGACAGGATTTTTGGCAAACACCACATCCCTGTTTATTTCAAACCCACAAACACACTAAGGCAAACACTCGTCCACCCAAAGGACCCAACACCAAAACACAAAAGAAGCAATATAGTCCACTTGCCATAACTCAACTTCCAGAAACTCACCTGGATGACTGAGAATCTTCACAGACATTTTGACCTGTGTGGTTGAGCACATAGGTAGCTGTATTGCACACTCACTTGCACATCCAGGATCACATATTTTCACATAGCTACTTGCATGCACAGGTATGTTTTTCAAATACAGTGGACCCTCATATAACAATTGGTTTGTATAACATAAAATCTGTACAGCATAAAAAATTCCAGAAATAGGGGAAATTTGCTTAACAGAGTCGCCTATGGGGCGAATCCGTACAACATAAAAATGGTCACGATTAGGGATTACTCCATTTTCAATGCATTCCTATGGGAAATTTGTATAAAGGGAATTTTGCTTAATAGAATTTCATTTGGAATGAATGAATTCCTTTATGCAAGGTACCACTGTATCAGAGAAGGGTTTGCTTATCAAACTTATCTGAAGTGAATTCCCAGAAGAGTCCAGTGAGAATTGAGCATATGTGGTGGTAATATATTGCAGGGCAGTAGGAATAGTCTAGCTAGAACTCTGCCCTGAGCACTGCAATACAATGACTTCAATCTGTTGAAGGAAGGAGCTTTGTAGAATTCTGTCTTGCCATTCAAGAATTGATTGAATGGAGATCAGCTAGTTGGGTATGCCAGATGGGTGTCAACCTTTGTTGCTGGCCTAATAAATCTATTTTCAACCTCTCATTTTTATCTCTCCCCAGTTATATCTTCACCATCATTACCACCACCATTGTGGTCATCATCACCATTGTCATTGTCCTGTCATCATTCCCTACTTTTTTTTTTTGGCAAACCAATGAAAACAGGTCTTGCTGAGTTCTGTCTTCATAATTTCACTCAGGACATTCATATGGGCACAACTGTCTTCTAGGTTTTAAGCAGTAAATCTCCTGCTCTGATCTGCTCCTGTGTCTTCACAATATTTGAACTTTCTGTTTCCCTGGGCACCACAAAGAACCTTTTGCTCCTTTTTACTCTTGAAATAAAAAGCAGTGTTCTTTATGAATTTTTAACATGACACACTTCTCTGCCTTCCTGCACCCCCTTGCCGGTGCTCTCAGGCACGTCACGTCAATGTCTGGACACTTGTATGTGAAGCTTGGAGCCCGACTGCCTCCATTTGTAAACAAGTGTGAACAACATGAACACATTAGTGTCACTTCCCAGCAAATTCAGTGTTAAGAAATTACAAATGTATGTACGATGGAACAGTTTGACAAAGCTGTACCAAGATACATTATTCATGGTAATCTTTCTCAAAACTTGACATTTTGGAAAGTTTTCCACTTTGTGCATCATAAAATTGTAATGCAGGTTGTGAATGTGGTGCTGGGGCCTGGGTGGGTGGGGGGGAGAAGGAAGACAAGTAAAATGGGGGGGCCATGCTATCAGCCTTTTACTTTCAGGGTGTGGGGGATATTTTGTTTTCTGAACACTGCTTCCAGCTAACATCAAGGGATTTTGTTTTGTGTCACTGCCACAAAAATATTGACTTAAAGGCAACCTATTTCCTCCTTTTATTACAAAGTTCTGGGTTTATATTAGTATGTGTGGTCAGAGGCAATAATAAGTGTCAAGCTTGGTTTATAAAATTGTTCCTAGGCCTTTTAACCTTCAGCAGATCTCTGAATAAGTGAACAGGTCTATGGATGCTGACATTTATGGCAAAGTGGGAAATGGATGTCTATTGATGGGGCTGTATCTCTGATCATAGTTCATATTCCCTTTCAGCAATGGCGTTAACATTATCTCACTGGTGTCAGGTACCAAGATGATCACTACCAAGAGAAGGGCAGATGGTTGCCGGCCTTCTTTGCTAGTGATGACTCTTTTGTGGTTATAGACGGCATTACTCAGTCCCTATCAGCACTAAGAGTACAACTGCACATCTGAAGACACCACGTGATGCAGCTCTCTTGGGACGGTACTATTTCATGCTATAAGGGCATGCTCAGACTGTGTGTTTAAAAGAACTGCTATTTGGAAAATACATCGCCTGATGAGAAAAAGTTGTAACATCCTTTCCCCCCAGAGTTCGGGAAGTTACTCCATTGATCTACAGTTCCCAGAATCCCAGCGTTGTAGTGTAAAATATAACTTTTTCCAAACTCAGGACTTCACATTTCTATGTTTGTTTCCTACTCATGCAAGAATGGGGTGGGATTCTTCCTTTAGCACTGGAGAAGTGACTGTTCCCTGAAACATAACCCAAAGGGAGTAAATCACAAGAAGACTGTATGGTGATGATTTTGAAAGGGTAAATTCGTTCCTATTCATGTTCACTGCTTTGGAGCTGCTTAACCACCCAAGTATCAGAGACTGGAAACACCTGTCGTGGTGAATAAAACAGGGGCAGGGAAAGTGTGGTCATCCAGACAGTATTGGACTACAAGTCCCATCAGCTTTAGCTGGCATAAGCCAGTAGTAATGGGCTTTGGGAATGCAGTCAAACAACTGGAAAACTCTCTGTTCCCTCTCCCAGCTGTAAGACATGGTTTTCTGTACAGGGCTGGTGCTAGGTTTTTTTGTGCCCTAGGCGAGGGGCGGGGGGTGGAGCAGGGTAGGGGGTGGCGGGGGTGCAGGCGGGTGGGTGGGCGGCAGCAGGGGCGGGGTGGCGGGCAGGCGGCGGGGGCAGCGGGTGGTGGGTGGTGGGTGGTGGAGCGGGGGGCGGGCGGTGGTGGGGGCAGGGCGGCGGGGGGGCAGCGGATGGCGGAGATGCTGACAGGCATGGGGGCGGATGGCGACAGGCACGGGGGTGGGCAGTGATCGGCGCGGGGGCGGCGGGTGGACAGCGATGGGCAGTGGGGGGGCGGATGGCGGGGGCCAGCGGCAGGGGTCGGGAGGGTCCGTAGGCTGGCCAGCACCCTCTGTCCATTTTGGCGCCCTAGGCAACTGCCTAGTTTGCCTTAATGGACGTGCCGGCCCTGCTTCTGTAACACAGAAGATAGGCTGGTGTCCTGTGCTTCACCATCTTTTCCTCCTCTCTCCATCAATAATGAAGCAGAGAGAGTTATCAGCACCCCTTTCTCTCCTCCTCTGTAACTTCACAGGCAACTAGCTTTAGGATCCACACTCTCTCTTCGAAGATCTAGGGCAATGGTTCCTGACCTTGGGCCCTGAGATGTTCTTGGTCTAAACCTCCCAGAAGCCTTCACTGCTAGCTGGGCTTACCCAAATTTTGCGAAGCTGGAGTCCAAGAGCACCTGGGTGATCCAAAGTTTGGAACCATTGCTCTAACACAGTGGTTCCCAACCTTGAGTCACTCAAGTGTCCTTAGACTGCAACTCCCAGAAGACTTCACCACACTGCATATTACGCTTTTAGGAGATTTAGATGGGAGAGTCCTTGGGTTGAATGTCTATTACTTCGAATAGTCAGTTGTTCCATCTCCACCTCAGTTTCCTTTCCCTCATCTTTTCTTCATCAGTAAGGGTTCAGTGTCAGTTAAGAGACAGGTGAATTAGAGTCTGAGTGATTAATGTGGCCAGTCATTTAGTGAAGCAAACAATGTAGCCAACCAGAAGACCTTGCACTGTGTAACTAGTGAGCATGTTTTGTTTATATTCTGATACATACAAAGATTTGTGTAAGAAAATGAGACTTTTAAAATTCCTTTTAATATCAGAGTCTCTGGCTCTGTATGTCATTTAAAGTAAACTGAGGTAAATCTCACTAAAACTAACAAAACAATATGTGGTGGTATATTCGGGAGAGACTTGTAATTATAAAAAAGTCTACTCTCTAGGACCCGGGCTGGATTTATTTCATCTCTGTAGCTGAAGGTTTTAAGCTAGTAATTTTTCACAGTACTCAGCCAAATAGTATGTAAGTAGATGTCTCAACAGAACCTAAAAGACAAAGGGAAAATGTAATCCTGGACTATGCCGAGAGGACTAGTCTGACTTGCAGGGGTTCACATTTTGTGAGAGAAACAGTTTTCACAGAGCCACGGATGAAGAACAGGTACGGTTTGTGAAACAGAGGGCAGGATCTGATCCTATTCATGGACTAGGGTCGACTTCATGTATCAGTTAAGAAGGACTCTGTGTGCCCTGAAAGCTATGCTTGTTGATGGTATTGCAGGCTTAATCATTAGCACTTTAAAAAATAAATCATGAGATGGCACATTGAGACTCAGAAAATACCTCAGATCAAGAACGGTGTTGAGTATTCTTCACATCCCTAGAAGACACTGGGCTGTGTGCAATAACCATGCCATCTTGTTCTTTTTCTCAGTGGTAGCCACTAGAGATGGGCACGAAACAGAAAAATGATGTTTCGGTTTTTCGTTTGTCGTTGAGAGGTCTGTTTCGGTTCGTTTCCATTTGTCGTGCAATTTTTGTAAAATTTCGTTACCTTTTTTGTTTTTGTTTTTTGTCGTTTCTACCCACTTTTTGCACGATTTTTAAAGCATTTCCATGCGCAGGCATCCCCCAATGCCCCAGACCAAAGGAAAAACACTAAAAAAATGGATGCTGGCAGAGACACAGTATAGACTAGGTATGCAGGGAGGCTGCAAAGGCAGCAGCGGGCATTGCCCAGGGTGCAAGGCAGCCGCAGAGTGTCTGCACTGTGGGGCAAGGGAGGGTACTCACTGAGAGGTACGCAGCACACATGCACACAGGGAGGCTGCAGGACTGAAGCTAGAGTCGCAGAGACAGCAATTCCACCCTAACTCCCACCAGAGACTGCAAGGAGGATGGAGGCTGCCAGAGCTTTTTATGCCCTCTGTGGCTGCCAGACCTGCCCGCCCAGTCTGCAACCTGGGCATGCTATTGGTTGAACATGATCCCACATCACATGGCTTGCCTCCATTTTGTGGCTGGTGGCGACATCCATTTTAAAGGGAAAAGAAAAATACATCACAATGGGAGAAGACAAAAACAAACGTTTTAAGGACCCCAACCCCCTGGTAGGTATTATCAGACAATATAAATAATTATCACTGCGTTTTTACGGATGTCCAGGGCGTTTTTTAACATTTAAAACAGCTCATTTCATTGTGCGTCACCAGTAACGGAAACGAAACGTAACAACCACAATTTTCATGGTTCTGTTCGTTTTGTTGCATTTTCATCACAATTTTCGTTTGTCGTTTTGTTACGTAACAGAAATGACAAATGGTAACAGAAACGAAAAAAATATTCGTTCCGTGCCCATCTCTAGTAGTCAATAATGGGGAACATGTTCTTACCCTTTGACCCCTTAGTCCCTTCCCCTTTTCCTGTTGGGAGCTTTAACCATCATATTCAGAGATTCTGAGCTGATCCTCACTTCTTGCACATGGCAGATTTTGTGCCTATTAGTTGAAATACTCCATACAATGTCAACACTCACCAGACTGACTGCAAGCAAAAGAAATGGGACCAGGGCTGGAGATACAGATGTGGGAGACCCTTGAATTGTGCCTGGAATAGTAGTTCATGGATATGAGGTAGTGCAACTCCCATTGAGCAGAAGCCTCATCCGCAACCAAGGCATGGATACCATGAATTTTATTGTCCATTTATGAGAAATTATGGGCCACACATAAGACTTTAATTATAGGGGCTCATGCAACAGCATCAAACCAAAGTTGTTGCACCAGCTATGAAGGGAGGCAAACTCTTTGGAGATATGTTTCCTAGAGATCTCAAACAACTTGCTAGAATTCACTGTGAAAGCAAGCAAGGAAAACAATACAGCTTACTTTGGCCATTTGCACTTTAACTTTCTTATTAGAGATGGGTATGAAATGCTAAAATAGTGTTTTGTTTTGTTTTTTGTTTCCTTCCATTCCCTTCTGTTTGGTTTCATTTTTGTTTTTTTTAACGTGTGTGTGCATGTACTCTGTGTGTATGTATGTGGTTCTTGTGCAACTTGTGTGTGTATGTGTGTGTGTGTGTGTATGTATGTGTATGTGTGTAGTGCTGGTGCAACTATTTTTCCCCTTCCCCAAGCACTGTGCACCAGCTGATTGGCACTGGGTCGGGACACAAAAGGTTTTTTACCCATCCCAGTACCAGTCAGATGGTGTGCGGGGCTTGGAGGAGGGGGAAAAGGTTTTAAAGCTTGGGGCTTTTTAAACTCCCCCCCAGCCCCACATGCCAGCTGATCAGTGCTGCAGTGGGGGGCAAACATTTTTTCCCCACCCTAGCACCGATCAGCTGGTGCTCAGGGCTTGGTGGAGGGGGGAAAGTGTTAAAAGGCGGGTGGGAAAAACTGCAGGCTTTCAAAACCTTTTCCCCACCCGAGTGCTGACCAGTGGCATGTGGGACTTTGGGCAGGAAAGAAAGTGTAAAAAGCCCACGATTTCTCATGCCCAATCGGTTCCTCATAGGAATGCATTGAAGCAATGCATTCCTATGGGAAAACAAAAACTGGAATGGAACAAAGAGAAAATTTCCATTTTGTTTTGTTTCGTTTTTGGTGTTGGGTCACTTTGTTTTTTGTTTCATTTGGGAATGAAACAAAAAATAAAAAATGAAATAAAAAAAGACATTTCATGCCCATCTCTATTTCTTATCCTTTCACTTGGTTTCTCCTTCCCTCTACAAGGAGCACATCCTGTAAAGGTGGCACCACTTTCATCTGACTTGGAAGGCTACCCTCTGCCTAGAACTTTAGAAGCGGCATCTGTTTCAATTAACTATGGGCCACCTGTATAAAATAGTCTTTAAAAGGCAAGATTTCACTTCCTACCAGAGGCTGCACAAATAGGGTTTTTTACACAAAGGAGGGGGGGGAAGTGCCTCTCTTCCATTTGCTGGCAATGCAAATGTCACTAATGGAATGTAAATAAAGACCAGAAAACGAGCCGCAGCCACTGACTCATTATGCATTTCCGACGTGGCCATCGGTGCTGAACGTATTGCTCACGTATGGCTGGATGGATTAGTGAGAATGCTCAATTCTCCCACTGAATGTGTTCCTTCAGAGGTCAAAGAGAGGCATTCTGGAGAGATGAGGTTGAGACGACAAGTGGCATTGTGTTTGCTCCCAGGCCGAGTGGTTTGAATGAAGAAAGTGAATGAATGAACATCGGCAATCGGAGCCTTGGTTCAAGAGGAGCCATGCTCCTGCTTTCTCAATTAATTTGTGGCCAACGTATATGGTAGAAATTACCCTGAGGAGTGAACACTTCAATTCAGGATCAGTGTTGCCCTTGGTGAACAATCATCCTAACAGTCATCATAATTGCTGGGCTTAGGACAGGGCTATTTGGAGTAGAGATGGGCACAGAATGAACAAGTTTTTGTTTTCATTTTTCACATTTTGTTCCGTTACACAACGAAACGACAAATGAAATTTGTCTCTAAAATGAAACGAAACAAACAGAAACGCGGGAATTTTTGTCGTGCGTTTCGTTTCCATTACAGCAATGAAGTGAGCGGCTTTAAATGCTAAAAAAATCATGAAAAATTGGAATAAATGGTAGCAAAACAGTAACAAAAAGGTAACGAAACGAAAATGAATTTTTTGCAAAAAAAATGCGAACAATGGAAACGAACCGAAACGGACCTCTAAATGACAAACGACAAATGAAACTCCATTTTTTCTATTCGTGCCCATCTCTAATTTGGAGGAAAGGGTTTAACGGAATTTTTCCAATCCACGTACAGTGTCCATGATACAGTCATGATTCAGTGGCATTCCCACCTCTAGCCTTTGGGGAAGGGGTGGCTTTAGACACTGAGATACTGGAGGTGGGAAATGTGCTATTTGTTTCTTTTAGTTTAGTGGGACCTCTGCCATTCTGGAAAAGATACCACCATTGCTAGAGCCACCATCTGAGACTAGCAGAGGAAATGGCTTTTGTGGTCTCATCTCCCCTCCTTTTCCTTTGGTGGCCCTTACTACCCAAACACCCTCCTCCCTTTAAGTAGGCAGTGACTGAGATACTGCATTCTCCTTCTCTTCTTCCAAGATGTGGTTACGGGTGTGAAAGGACACTATGGCTTTTATCTCTCTCGCCATGTGCTTCTCCTTTCTGAGCAGGTGGGCTGCCCCCTCTGTGGGAAGTCTTTTCGACTGCATACACTTATGTGTTGACAAATGGAAAACCAATGCAGATAGGCGTGAGGGCACAGGGGCTGGTTTGTTCTCTCTCCCCATCACAGCATTTTACTTCTCAGTTAAGTGGCATTGCTGCAGCAGCCTTGGCCGTGCCTCTTTTTTCAGTCAAGACTAGGCTGCCAACATTATAGCCACTTCCAAGATGGCCACTGCACAATGAGGGACAATGGGCTGGGGGGTAGGGGGTTACTTTGCTTTCCAGAGCTCTGACTATCCCATTTGAGAGCAGGAATAGCCTGCCCCACTGCCCAGCATTTGCACAAGTGACACCATTTCATTGATTCAATTGAATGAAAGAGCTCCTTGTAACCTTGGCAGGAGCATCCCTTGTCTCCACTGAGTGATCACCTGGTGATCACCTGGGACAGTGAGGCTTGCCCAACGCCACATGGGATGTGTGACCGGGCACATTATCCTCTTAGCTGCCCATGCTCTGGATGATCTCAGGCTGGTTTCCTCTCCTGGGAGCACCATGGGGATTCGAACGCCCCAGATTCTGGTTCCACAGCCAGGGGCAATAGACCCCCTCAGCTGTATCAGCTCCAATACCTGGACCGACATCAGCAATTTATTTATTTATTTATTTATTTATTTATTTTTATACCGTCCGTCTTCCCGAAGGAACTCTGGGTGGTGAACAAAGAGGGCAAGACAAATAATTCATCCACAATTTTCAGCAACTCCAAGCCACAGTAGGCTGACCTGGTCTGATTAGGTTTCATTTGGCCACATGCTGTCTCAGCCTACTGCTGGAATACCTTCTGAAATCCCATTTACAGTATTCTGGAGAAGTAGGTTTATGGGGCAGCGGGGGTGGGGAACAGACATCATATGCTACTACTCGAAAACTTTATTTCGAGTAGTAGCTTTAAACTCAGCATTTTTATTAGGTTAAAACATGTTTCCCTATGGGTGTTCCCCCATTCAAGGTGTCCAAAAAGAAAAAGGGGAAAAACCATATCCCTCTACTTATATAGCATACTTTTAAAAAATATGAATGGGAAATAGGAAATGGAAAGTTTTCAATACATATGAAAGTCTCTCACGTGGTAAAAACATTTCTTGGGCAATGGGGTGGGTGGAATATGAAACATACATTAGAAGAGTGCTAGGCACAAGATAACAGTTGATTATTAGCATTTCAAAGCGCTTTGTCCAACTTTCAGCTCATTTGGCCTGCTGGAATTCTAACGTTTGCGTGTCAAGACTACACTGAGCTTAGTTCAGATAGTTAGCTGAATAATGATCAGAAGCACCTCAAACTTTCCTAATATTTACCAAAGGAAAGGGCCCCAACTGATTGGCTTCTAGCTAGTGGATCACATAGGACATGAAGGTACTTACTTATTAAGTACATATTCATCTCTCTCTGTCCCAGCCTCTTACACCCCCCCCCATGGGTGCACATGCACACATGCACACACACATTTTAAAAATCAAAATCAAATCAGGGTGCCTTTGGAGGGCTTTGCAAACTGATTTCTTCTCTCCTCCAACCCCCTTATGCTAAACAGGTCCGATAGTTCTTCTGCGTAGTTTTAAATGCGGGTGGTACTAACTCATAAAATTAATTCCTATATTGTGGAATTGTCAGAAATGAGGATTGTTCTGACCCCTGTTTGAACTCATCAGCTGAAATGAAGTTGTTCAGTGAGCTGGAGAAGACAAAGCGGAGACCTTAGAAATTAATCAACACCATCAGCCTCTGCAATAGGTCTGAAAATGGCACGCATACACACACACACACACACACACACACACACACACACACACACACACACACACACACACACACACACACACACACACACACACACACACACACACACACACACACACCGGGCTGACCCTGAGCAGCTCTGGATTCCCTTCGTAAATGAAAGTCATCATTCTTAGCAAGGAAGATACTAAATTATAGGCTTTTAAATTTAATTTTCGGTTTACTTGTGTTTTCGATTAGGGTGCCATGTTTCATAAAGACAGTAGTACCTTTAAGTAGTAAATGCCTTCATTTACCATCCCCAGCCCTGCTGTAATAAAATGTAAATAAGAGCTAAAAACAGTTTCGCAAATGGAACCGAGCGGCATCTGTTCCCCTGTCTTCCCTCAGTGACACCTTAAGCAACAATACCAAATTATTTTTCTTCATACCAAAATCAATAACAGGCTTGGAAATAAAAAGTAGCCCCGGAGCCTCGGGCCACAGATTTTCATGACAGGCTACTAAAACTATCTTTCAGTAGCCGGAAGGCCTGCCAGCTAATCATTCACTTTCCTTTCACTATTTAGTTGTTGGATACCTCTCTAGGCTAGCGAAACTTAAAAGCTATGTGACAAATTGTCTGCTAAAGCAACATGGCCCTTCTCTCTTTCCTTGTTTTAAATCTTTGTGGAAGCTTAATCTTTAGCCTGTATACAAAGTTCATGTTGCTTTTGAGAGAGAGAGAGAGAGAGAGAGAATTGATGATAATATGAACTGCTTGGAAACTTCCCGAAGAAATATAGAAGACATTATTGGCCTCCCTCTAAATCCATTCACACGGAAGCTTTCGTAGATGTTCATAAGCTGAGGATGGAGTCCACAATAAACAGAAAGCAACGTGAGGTTACCCTCCTCTCCTCTTGCTTAACACTGACGTGTATGTATAACAACTTTTAATAGTGCCATCTTATCTTCTGCCTCTGTCGTGGAGTTCAATCACAATAGTAAATTGTTTTCCTGTTATCTTCTCTGTCTGTTTATCCATTAGTCCAGGCACCAGAATGAGAGATGGGTAGGTCCCACCTCTTTCATTCATGACCAAGATTCTTAATACTGTAGAATTCTGAAATTCACCTGCATTTTACTGTTTTGGTAAGTTTTGCTGGCTTCATGAATGAAACAGTAGTTCTCCTCTTTCATTAAAGATGTAGATTCATAATCTTCCTTTTCTCCTTCCTTTATTTTTACCAAAAGTTTCACAGCATCATGATTGTTCTGACAGCTCTAAACAGTAAGGTTGTGCTGTATCCAAATCAATTTCCAAGAGTCCTTTTTTAGCCAAAATATCATTTTTTGCCTTCAGTTTTCCTTGAATGATCAGCTGTGGCAATCCTTCTTTTTCAGTTTTTGTTAATATTACCAGAGGACTCTTGCCTTCTCTTCTTATGGTTTCTTTGTCTTTATTCATTTTCTTCATTCTTTATTCAAATGACCACCCTTTTGACCACATCCTGCAATAAAGCCACCTTTTATATACTTCTGTCTTTCGCACAGCACCCTGTGTTTTCCATGTTTCCATGCCATATACAGAATACATAGCACCATCCAGTGTGCATTCTCAAAGTCAGTTTTAAGATTTCACTGCATGTGACATTCTTCATCTTAAGGAAATTGCACTGGGCCATATCTGTTCTATTCTAATCTTGATTGCTGACTAGATCTGTAAGACAAGTTAGTTTTTTTTAAACTTGTCAGATCAACTAAACTATGTTTCTAGGTAGGAAGCCTAGCAGAAGTTTAAAAATTCTGGCCAACTGTGCTAATTGCTTCACAGAAGCATTTATACAGCAGATAATCCCCCTCAATTAATTATATATTGTTAGTCAAAATATATTCAAACTTCTTGCACAATGTTCCATTTATTTCATTTTTATATATTTAAAATATTTTTACCCCTCCTTTCTTCTTGGAAAAGACCCAAGGTGGCTTACAACACTGAAGGAAAATATAAAAAGTTGGAGACTACAAGAATAAGTGAAGGCGTCAAGTATTATTTATTTGTTTGGGTATTGTTGAAATCACAGTCTGATAGTGGCAGATAGACTGTGCCTGAGCCCCACACCTCTGTTTAGAGAGGGGGTTTCAGTGCTCACATGAATGGCTTCCCTGACCCCTCTCTCAAACCACCTATCTTCTCCATCTAATATTTGTACATCCTCATCTTTCAATGAGTATCCTTTGTCCTTAAACTGGAGGTGTACTGCTGATTCTAGTCCTGAGCTGTTACCCCTCCTATGTTGGGACATGCTTCTGTTTAATGGCTGTTTAGTTTATCCAGTGTAGAGGTCTGCACACTCCTCTGCAAAAAATACTTCACACCTTCACCACCAAGGCCATAGCTAACAACCCATAGGTTGTAGCTGCTGCAAAGAAGGTTCTGCCTCTTGTTGAAGATTTAGGGCGTTTATACATGACCCCTAAGCTCCGCCGCAAATGGCTGCAAGGTCCGGACCTTAAAAATGTTTACCCACCAGCTCCGGACTTTGCAGACAATTAAGTGTGACCCCGCCCACTTTAGCAAGACCAAACAGCAGTTTTCTTGTACCTGCTTTTTGGAGGTGACAAATATTTGATCCGGTGTAAGGATAGCGAGTGCGGGGCTCTCCTGGCTTCTGTTTGTTCTTTTTTTTTGCGCCCCACCCCTTTAAGAGATTTGAATGCTGCCCGGAACAAAACGGAGGTAAGAAGGCATTCTTTTCTTTCTTTTTTCTCCGTCCCTCAGGCAGCCAGCAACCAGGAAGTGCCGAGGGGGGTGGGGACAGAGGAAGAGCGAGGAACCCCTAAGATCTCTGGTCCGAATTTAAGTGGCCAGTGGATCTTAGGGGTCGTGTAAAAAGGCCCTTACAGGCCTCCTTCGGGGTGGCAAACCAGAGGAGCCTCACCAGAGATGATCTAGTGGGTCGGGCAGATCACACTAGGAAAATATCAGGCTGTTATTTCAACAATATCTAGACAAATCAAAAGTACTTCATTCCTTCACCACCAAGGCCAGAGCTAAAAACCCATACTTTATGGGTTTCAGCACTTTAGGCCATTGTTCACCTTAAGGCTACTGAGATTGTTGTCTACCTACCTAATGAGCTATTAAAGACAGTATAAAACAGTTTTTAACAGATTAAAGACCTAACAAGTCTATCCAGGCAATTGTTCATCTTATGAGCCTATTTCTGACCAGGGTGACAAGAGGTCAAAGTGAACTATAAAATGGAATACTCACAACTAGCTTTATTCAGACTGAAGAAGCTGTTGGGATGAGCAGAGAAACATTTTTTGTGATTTTTTTAGCATTTAAAGCAGTTCAATGTATTGCCGTAACAAAAAGGAAACGGACG
This sequence comes from Phrynocephalus guinanensis, assembly GCA_037367245.1. NCBI lineage: Eukaryota > Metazoa > Chordata > Lepidosauria > Squamata > Agamidae > Phrynocephalus > Phrynocephalus guinanensis. The sequence goes on from CM074739.1 coordinate 109,269,980, forward strand.
ACAAAATTTCCGGTGTTTCTGTTCATTTCGTTTCATTTTAGAGACAAAATTTGTTTGTCATTTCGTTACATAACGAAACAAAAAACAGAAACAGAAACAAAAAATTGTTCGTTTCGTGCCCATCTCTACTCTGGATGTATTTTCGCATACATCTGCCTATGCACATTTCAGACAACTTGGACTCTGCAAGTCCTCTTTGTTTCAGTATTAGATCAGAATACACCCCTTCTGTCTCCAAGTGATAATAACACTTGTTTTCATTCCTACAATCACATTTAGCTTCTGTAGAATTGCTTACAAAGTAGCAAAACAGAATGAATGAAGGAAGGAAGGAAGGTCTCTACTTAGACTTCTCGCTGTACATCGGTTGTGTCATTATTGGCAGTTGATTGAGTGGCATGCATTTGGTTAATGATGCATGGTTGACTTAACCTTCCTGACTGTACTTCCCTGAGGAGAATCCGCTTTCTCCTGAAAATTGAGTCATGTCAGAGCAACATGTTAATTATTATTGTAGTCATAATTCTCCATGTAGGCACAGTTTGATACTTCTCACTTGCTGTAAATAGGGTACCTACATCATGAAGCCTTGTCTTGCTGCTGCACAAAATCACAAAGCCTCAGTCATCTGTGCAATTACAATACTAAAGTCCCAGAAATGAAGCCTCACTCTCTCAAATGTAGCAGCATTTATAGCTGCTAGTTTATTATGGAGTCTTCTGCTACCATGTTGGAATTTCACATAAAACACAAAGTCTCTCTCTCTCACACACACACACACGCACATGCACACACACACACACACACACACACACACACACACACACACACACACACACACACACACACACACACACACACACACATTGCCCATCCAGCATGGAGTAATGGGGCAAGACACGGAAGTGAGATAAAACACGGGCCACAATTTATTACAACAGTAAACAAACATCCCCATTTCAGTGGGGGTCAAGGTAGGGCAGAAGCAAGAACTGAAGCCCCCAGGCCAGATCACAAATAGAGGAGTTCAAATGTAACAAGGTACCCCAACAAGCAGTGCCTACTCGAGGCTTCTGGCTCTTGGCACCTGCTCTTTGTGGGATCCTGGCCAACTCCCCCTACCAGTGCTGAGTCCTCCAGGACTCCATTCACCGGGAAGAGGAAAGGCCTAAACCCACATGGGTGCCTTTTAACTCCCCCCAGCCATGACTTCCACCACCCCCACCACGGCAAAGGGCTACGAAGTATGCCCCTTGCTGCCCACCACATCTGCTATTGTGGACACCAGACCCCCCTTGATGTCATGCAGAAAAATATCCAGGCCCTTATCTGACAAGTACACGCCATCCATGCAGCATAAACCAGGATAATCAACCCTAATCTTCAAGTACTCAGTTGTGAATCTGAGGCCAGCCACCAAAGCCATTCTGACCACTATATTCACTCCCCTTTGTGCACTATAAACGACCCTTGGGTCACAATCTGCTCTCCAAATAAGGGGAGGGATCATGGCAGAGCAAAGAATCCTCAAACCAGGATACTATTCCTTCAGTGTGCAAAAATCAGCCAAAATCTGGAGAATAAGAGTCTTGCCAGAAACCATTGTCAGATCGTTGCCCCCCAGGTGAACTATAAATATTTCAAAAGGGAAGTCAGAGCCCAGTGAGACCAATGCCATAAAATTGTCCCAATGAAGCCCCCGTCTCCCTAGCCATTCCAACACAGCATCATCACCAAGTCCAAGGTTTGGTCCCCAACTGCTGCGAGAAATGCTGAATAAGGTGACCACTATCAAAGTGATTCCCAACATGGGACAGACTGGCATCATGACCCTAAGCCATAACACATTATGCTGTATATCCCATGGCAAGTTCCTATGTATAGCTGCTCTCATACAAAACCCCTCATCATAAATGAGCCAAGCTTGGCCTGGAAAATCCATATACGCCCTATATATAAGGTCCAGATACTGGAACAGTGAAAATGCCCTGTTGGGCTGGGCCCTAAGTGCCCTCCCTGCATAAATGAGAAAACCTGGAAGCTATTTGGCCCAGCACCTATCAGATTTCTTCTTTTTCAATTTATCCCTGTCCCTTTCCTTCTCCTTCTCAGAACACATCCACAAATTCTCCCCTCCAATTATTTTCCACCGTAGCTGGAAGGAGATGATCACACAATGGGAGCGACTGATCACCACCAGGCAGGGCCTCCCTTGCTACAGAGTTATACCCCATGTCACCAGCCCGTGGAAGAAATGATGGCCAAAAACCTTTGTTATGCACTGGTACCCGATCAAAAGTAGACCATGGCAGGTAAGGTGTTGTCCACTGCCTGGCCCTGCCTCTCCCACCCATCTCCATCAGCATACTTGCTCTCACAGGGGGAGACAACCCCCCCTCCATGGGCATAAGGTGTGTCTGCAGAGTAACAGAGCTCCACGGCCATAGCCCCAATACTTCTGTATAGTTATGTGTGGTGGCCAACTCACTTGGCCCTCCCACACTGAGTGGCACCATGGAACCTACATCAATGTTTTCACTGACTCCATGAGAACCGCTACCACCTGATGATGTAGCTTCCACGGGTGGGATCAGAGGCCCAACACCCACATCCACAGCCTGCGCAGCCTTTTTGGTGCCCAGATCATGGCAATCAGTTGCCACCATGATATGAGAAAGTATAACATCAGCAAGCTGCCTTAATTTGGCCATCTTTTTGGCCTTGAGGTCACTACTTGACCTCTGCACCCTGCTAGCCTGTGTGACTGCTTTTTGGACATAGCCCTTTCCCTCTCAAGAGCCCTGAGCATACTCAAAATGAACCCTATGTCTGGCCATTCTTCTTCATCCGAAGAAGGTGGCATAACAGGTTGTGATGCCACCACCTTATGCTTTGCTGGCTGTTTATCTTTTTTTTAACCCTGACCCATGTTAGGACCCATCCTCAGGGCCGGCGCATCCATTAAGGCGAACTAGGCAGTTGCCTAGGGCGCCAAAATGGACAGAGGGCGCTGGCCAGCCTGCTGCCCCCCGCCCCCCTGCCGCTGGCCACTGCTGTCTGTCCTCCGCCGCCTGTCACCATCCTCCTGCCGCCCGTCACCCCCCCGTGCCTGTCGCCATCCCCCGCCATCCCCCACCCCCTGCTGCCCCACCCATGCTGCCGCCCTGTCCCCCCACCGCCACCCCCCGCCCGCTGCCCCCCACCCCGCTGCCCCCCGCCCCACCGCCCCCTGCCCGCCCGCCCCCTGCTGCCCCCTGTCCTTCCCCCCGAAGCCACCCACCCCACTCCCCACTCCTCACCTAGGGTGCAAAAAAAAACCTAGTGCCGGCCCTGCCCATCCTGTTGATCCACTTATTACCTTAGCTAACACACAAGCCATAACACCTATACTGCCTGCAATGAAGATTAAATTTGCTTTACCAAAACCCAACCCCAAAACCCCACCAATCATGCAGTGTGCACTACACCATATAAACCATTGAAATCCTCACTTAAAAAACAATTGTGATGATATCTGCTACCAGCATGTATGCTCTAGCTAAACCCAGAAAATTATGTACTTTTTAAAAATATAATTAAGTATTTGTCTTAATATCAAAAATACTATATAAGGCAACACTCCCATGTCTCTTGCACCTAAGCCTAATGCACCAAGCCAGTCAGACCCAACACACACACAGAGAGAGAGAGAGAGAGAGAGAGAGAGAGAGAGAGAGAGAGAGAGAGAGAGAGAGAGAGAGAGAGAGAGAGAGAGAGAGAGAGAGAGAGGGATGGGGGTGAATCATGCCCCTTAGCCCTCAAGAGTACCTTGCAACTCCCTACTTGAAAAAACCTCGACCAGGTGATGTGGTGGAGGGACGGGGGGAGTACAAATAGGGGGGAAGACAAGGCATTTTCCCACCCCTTAAAAGTGTTTACACCCTTCCTGCAATACTTTGACACTCCTATCCTCCATACTCTCTTTTTGTTTTTGTTTTGTTTTTGCAGTGTGTGTGTGTGTGTGGGGGGGGTGGACTAGGTGCAAGCTGCCAAACAGGTGCCCTCTCTAATTTTTTCCCTCCCAACAGCTACCCCCGCCCCAAACCTGAGGGTGCTAATGCACCTGACAAGCGCAATGACCTCTCCTGATGCAGGAGCCATGAGGCAGCTTGAAAATGAAACCGCTTCTGTCTCCCTGCCATGCCGCTTCGCTGCAGTCGACAATGATGAAAGAGGCTGGGACCGAGCCACTGTCCCCAGCCTCCTCCATGCCTGCCTTCCCCCACACGGGTGGGCAAAAACTCCCACACCCTAAACCAGGCATGTTCAAACTTCGGCCCTCTGGATGTTTGGGGCCACAACTCCCAGAATTCTAAGCTTAGACTGCCAGTGACAAAGGACTGTGGGAGTTGTCCAAAACATCTGGAGGGCTGAAGTTTGGAAATGCCTGTCCTAAATGGTGCAAAAAGGAGCCTTCCAGCCCATTCCCAGCTGTTTACAGACATGATCTCTTGTTATGTGATTTGAACTATGAATGTGCTGTGGAACAATATACAGTTTATACACACAAGACTCCAAGTACTAGTAAAGGCATTTTAAGTAGCAGATAGGGAGAAGGATAACCTCTTCCCAAGACTTTCTGGAACCTTTATCTGTTAAAGGAGACAAGAACTAGGCAATACATGGCACAAGACTATTTGGGGGTGGGGGGCAATTGCCAAACCCATTCACTGGTTGTTGCCATAGAAGCACAGCTGGTGACAAAACTGTGCATTGAAAATTTTTGACAGTGTAATGCCCAGCCGTTAGTATTTTTCATTCTCATCCAGAAGGGAAGAAGATGCTCTATTATGCAATTCAGTGGGGCTCTAAGGCACCCTCCTGCACCACAGAGAGTCACTGTTGGCAACTGCTGAATGTTGGCAGTAGGAGCCTTGGCAGTGATGAAGTGCTCAGTGGGTTGGAGAGTAGATTCAAAGCCATTCCACACACTGTACTGAAAGTTGCCAACAATAGTGAGCTAGATGGATTAATGACCTGATATAGTTAAGGTCAGATTCATAAACCCATTTATCTGCCCAAGGGGCCTTTGGGCCCTCATATCTGCAAGACGGAAGGCTAGGTCTAGGTGGAGCAAATTGCATAGGATTCCATTGGAATCAATGGGAGTCATGACTATTTCCATGGACTTAAATGAGAAGTAAATACAGCTAATCTAAGTAGGATCTAAAAGGAGCATGCTTTCACCAGACAGACAACAAAAACAAGAGATTGGCTAAACAGATTGGGATGAAGCACCTGGAGTCGTAAATCATATATACTGGTCCTGAATGGATAGTGATGGATAGATAATCCTTGTCAGGCAAGAGGGGGAAAAAAGATTTTGAACCATGGTTGTTGTGTTGTTTTTGTAATATTTGGCCACCAGTGGGTCACCTTAAGCCTCTCTCTGCTTGGAGATGCATTTCTAATTTAAATGTGGAACATGGCAAAAAAGAAGACATGTTGGTGGTTCCATGTATCAGGGTTTATCTTACATTCCAACCAATTTGCTGTGGCTGCATATAGACTCCCTATTGAGGTGTTTAGGGTTAATGCATGAGGAGACCGAACTACCCCCACTCCCATCTCCATTCTGCCAAGAGTCTCTTTTTATGAAATGTTCTACATAAACCCAGAACTCAGAGAGATGGGGTGGGGGGGAGGGAGACAGGTTTCTTATTGTGTGGAGAGGGCCTCCTATATTGTAGAGGATGTTGACTTCTTAGGGCCTTTTTACACGACCCCTAAGCTCCGCCGCAAATGGCTGCAAGGTCTGGACCTTAAAAATGTTTACCCACCAGCTCTGGACTTTGCAGACAATTAAGTGCAACCCCGCCCACTTTAGTGCGACCAAACAGCAGTTTTCTTGTACCTGCTTTTTGGATGTGACAAATATTTGATCCGGTGTAAGGATAGTGAGTGCGGGGCTCTCCTGGCTTCCGTTTATTCTTTTTTTGCGCCCCGCCCCTTTAAGAGTTCTGAATGCTGCCGGGAACAAAACGGAGGTAAACCGGCAGTCTTTTCTTTCTTTTTTCTCCCTCGCTCAGGCAGCCAGCAACCAGGAAGTGCGGAGGGGGGTGGGGACAGAGGAAGAGCGAGGAACCCCTAAGATCTCTGATCCGAATTTAAGTGGCCAGCGGATCTTAGGGGTCATGTAAAAAGGCCCTTAGTCTCAGTCCCTTGGTCTCTTCCTCCACAGGAAGGGAGCCACAGCAGCGCACTAACGTTATCTCTGTAGCAGCTGAGCCTTGTTATCAGTGAAATGCTGTTACAAATAGGTTCTTCCTGCCTACCCAATGTTTTCATTCAATTGGGCCTGTGTTTCTAGAAAAATCAATAGGGTTTACTCTTGAGTCAGTGGATTTTGGACTGAGGGACTCAGTCCCCCGACCCAATTCCCTCCCCCTCCCTTTAAAAATAAAATAAAATAACAACTTTGGCACTGACCTTCCACAGGATTGTTTGTAGTTGGAGATTTCAGCATACCATACCTGCAAGTGTATTGACTGGAGTATTTTGCCTGTCAGGATTAAGTTAATGTTGTTATCTTTGGCTGTAATGGGTTTTGAGCCTGCTGTTGCCTGCCTGCGAATGCAGCTGTAAATTACTTTACAGTAAGACATGATGATTTGCTAAGTCTCTTGATAGGTTCTTTAGTCAGATTTAGAGTAAAATGTAAGGTAGAAAAAGTTAGGCACTCTGTTTATATTTGAAAAAGGTATCATTTCTGGAGCCATTCTGGGTCTAATCTCTTCTGACAAAATTTGGTTTATACAGCTGAAAGCATAAATGTATTCAAAACATCTGCAAATGCTCTTCTCTGAATGGGGTAGTAAATATTGTTTCCTATCTGTGCCTGTGCATTCATGATTGCATTAATAATATTATACCTACTAATTCCAATCTATTACACAGATGCAGGGATAAGAGATAAGAGACTGGGCTTTTTCTCAGTGAAATACTTTTTTTGGTTGATTAATCATGGGAGGTTTTTCCCCGATGAATCAGATTGATGGAGTCTATTTTCAGGCACTTGTATCTGAATAGTTCAGTGATTCCTCAGGAAAACAAATTCTTGGCCTAAATATAATTGGTAATACCAGCTAGAAGAGACTCACTGAATCAATTGGATTTATTTGCAGTAAGCGTTGACTTATTACACAGCTATTGTTTCAATGAGTCTATTATTGCTTGAACCACCAATTGGATTTAGGCCTTTGATTCTTAGAGGATAAACACATGTCTAATAGGAGATGCCAATTGAAGAGAGACAGTCGAACCTCATATGAAAAGCAAAAGAGGAATCATAGCATGGCATACCTTTTAAAATTGCCTCCCACCTGTACTATGCTTATAAGTGCCTCTGTTAAAGCAGTCCAAATTCTACCTGATCAATTTAATATTTCAAAATTATCATTTTTTGTTTCCCTACTATTGAAAAATGTCTTCATGGTGGCTTGCAATAATGCTATCAGAAAAATGAAACACAACATATAAAAGCAAGAAACAACCTCCCTAAACAACAACAACAAATAAACTCTGAAGTAGCTGACAGAACAACATAAAAAACAAACACAGGGAATAAAGATAAAATGCCTGGTATATGAACAACATCAGAGCATTGGTCACTGTCTATGACAAGATGTGCACCCTGGTATCACCTGGCAGCAATAACAGGACATTTTAACAAGGGCCTCCATAAAGACCTTTGGTAGGTCCATCTGGAGTCAAATGATCCCTCAGATATTCTAGTCCCAAGCTGTGAAGGACTCTAAGGTTAAGTAACAGCACTGTGAACTAAACTGGAAAACAGAATGAATGCACTTATAGCACTAGTGAATTTCAGCTTGTGAATTCTCTACCTGAAAAAACCTGAGTTATTGCACCAAACTACTGATCTCAAGGTTCCATAGGATGGAACCATGGAAGTTAAAGTCATATCAAATTGATGTTAGATATACAGTGTAGACATATTTGGGGAAACAGTGCTGATGTAGCAGTGTTGAGATGAGTTCCCTGCATTTGGACCTAGTTAGCATCCATGTAGCTGTATTCTGCATTAATTGTAGTTAGTGTGTCTAAAAGCATCTTCATGTGTAGCATACCATAGTGGTCACCATCTCAGTGACAGAGGCTGAATCTTCTAGGAAGGCATGGCAGCCAGAGCTGCTAGAAGTCACTCTGAGTTATGGAGGAGGTACTCTGCATCTCTAGTGATGTCCCTGTATCCAGGAGCAACTCCTTGCAAAGCAAAGTAACTCTACCCAGAACAGGTTTAAATTGTTCATCTGCATGACTGAATGGATGGACAAAGCTTTTGGTTTTAATTCATCTCTTTGGCAGTTTGTCTGAAGATTTGCTTAACACGAAGGCCAGAACCCTACTGTGGATTTACACTGCCATGAGTGTAGTTGCATAAAGCATAGCAATGTACTGCTGTTAATTCCTGAGATGCCTCAGACATTCCTTATGACGTGCTAGTTATGTGACTTGAAGAACAAAGAGGAATATGAGGGGCAATTGGTTAATTAGTGACAATTAATCACCACCATTTATACAGTTATACCTGTGTACATTTCTGATAGGATTCTGGCTAATTTCTCCATGGAATATTCAAATATATAGTAGTAATTGTTCAGAGCAATGTTCTATGTTTCACAATGAAATAAGACTTGACCGCTGACTCTTATACAAAGGGTAGAAAGAGTACCTACTCTCACCCAGGAGTAACCAATACACCCCACTCAACTGTACTGGTCATTCTTTCAAAGGCTCTATCAAGGGCTAACCATTGGACTCATCTACCCTTCCCAATTTTAGAAACCAGGATTTTCAGGCTTTAACAGGGGATCCTCTTGAAAGGACATTTCTTGGGTGTTTAGTGCCAGGAACTCAACCTCCCAGGAACCTCCCGCAGGGAGTGAAGGACTGTGCTCTTGTTTCTGTTGGGTCCTTGGTCTCAGTACAATCTGTTCTTGTGTTTTCTTGCCCGTGGAATTATTGTCAAGAGACATGGACAAAACTGGCACCACCATCAGAGGATCTGGTAGTGCTCACATTGCATTCAGGTGCCATAGGCAGCAGAGATGGCTGGAGAAGAAAAGGGCTGAGAGTAGAGATGGGCATGAAATGGATTTTTAATTTGTTTTTTTATTCGTTATTCATTTCATAACATTATAACAAATTTCTGTTTCATTCCGTTTTGATTCATTTCCCCATAGGAACGCATTAGCAATGCATTCCTATGGGAAAACCCCACGGTTCTGAAGTGAAAGCCCTTCCCCCCATCTGATTGGCGCGGGAAAAGTTTTAAACTATTTTTGCCGGCAAAAAACCAAAAAAGTCACACAAGCACCACACACACACACACACACACACACACACACACACACACACACACACACACACACACACACACACACACACACACACACACACACATAACGAACCGAACCAAAATGAAATACAAAATGAAACCCCCTCTCCCCAAATGAAAAACGAAACAAAATGAAACAGAATTTTTCGTTTTGTGCCTGTCTCTAGCTGAGATGAATAGCACATGCCACATGAGACCAGCCAGCACAGAAAGAGTTATCAACAAATGGCAGTATCAACAGGTGATAGGTAGTCTGATGAATTTGTAATAAGTCAGAAGGTAAGTTGAGTATGTGCTACAGGACTTTGGACAGCTCCATAAGAGATTATTTGCCCTTACAGTGGTTATTGCTTTTATGTGCTGGCGCAGAGGTCAAAACCAGAACCTTAGCTGCCTCGTGATCATCAGTGCTGGAATCTGGACTGAAGTTTAGGCTATAGGTGATACTTTTATTTAAAAAGTATAATATATAAAATAATAATATATCATTGCAAGCTTTTGTGGACAATTCCACTTCTTCAAGGCAAGTATCAAAAGTCCAAACATGGCAATACGTGGTTTGACAGGAGGTTTATCTTAGCTGTAAAGTTCCTGGCAAGATGATTTTCACCAGGCACGTCTGTCTTAGATGAGTCAGGATGCAGCAGGGCATCTGAAGCTGAGGATTGGGTTCCACACCCCAGTCCTTCAAACAAAGGGACACAGGCCCACTGAAGTCTGTATAAGCTCAAGCAAGCATGTTCTCTTCCCCCTTGGAGTCTATGTCTGTATCATTGTATAGGGTCACAATTTATTTTTAAAATATTTAAATTATATTTTGGCCCCAACCTTCTTAAAAAGGACCCAAGATGGTAGGCATCATTTTTTTAAATAAAAATCTAATAACATTATATTAAAAGTGTTAGGTTAGAGCATTACTAAAAGCAGTAAACTTACTAAAAGCAGTATTTACTGTAAGATTAAACAGTGAAATTATTACTAATAGCAAAAGCATTACTAAAGACGGTAAAACAAATCACCTCAGTAAAGGCAGTAATCCATGTTATCATCCACATGTGAGCCGTAGGCAGAGCTACAGGCACCATTAGCTTTTCGCAAAGTGCCAACACATCTGCCCTCCAGATTGTTGGAAGGCAGATACCAGGGTCTGCCAGTGGATAAACGAGTTTGCCCTTGTGACGAGGAGACTATTGAAACTATTGATCATGTCCTCTTGGAGTGTTCCCTTTATCGGGATATCCGGAGGACTCTTCTTCAGTCTATCTTGCAGCAAACTCAGGGGAGGCCAAGGGAGTTTTGTGTCCAACACCTGCTAGGAGATAAAAAGCCAGATGTGACTGAGGTGGTGGCCAAATTCTGTGCCGCAGCAATGAGGCATCGCTCATCTCTGCCCACTTCAGGTGGCGAGGTCAGATGATTGGCAATATCCATTGTGTATTTATCCTTACCTCTTCTCATGATGTGGGTTGGAGGTGGTCTAGAGCACGGCCATGATCCGTGGCTGGAGACAATTCTGGTCCTATTGAGTTGATTACTCTGTCATTGGGCCTACTGGGCTTCGAAGATTTTACCTATTCTGCCTTTTATACAAAGAGTATGCCATTGTATTATGCTTGTCTTGAGTGCATCCTTTTATTGTTTTTATACGCTTTTATTTTGGTTTTATGTGGAATGTATCTTGTATTTTATCTGGTCAGTGACTGAAATAAATAAAGAGAGAGAGATGTGGGCTGGAGGTGGTCTAGAACACGGGCATGGTCCCAGGCTGGAGACAATTCTAGACCTATTGAGTCGACTACTCTGTTATTAGGCCCACTGGGCTGGGAAGATTTTACCTGCTCTGCCTTTTATGTAAAGGTTATGCCATTGTGTTATGCTGTTCTTGTGTGCATGCTTTTATTGTTTTTATACGCTTTTATTTTGGTTTTATGTGGAATGTATTTTGTATTTTGTCTGGTCAGTGACCGAAATAAAGATCTATAAAGTGCCAACACAGCAATTTAACCTGAATATAAGTGGCTGTGAAGGGGCAATGTCAGGTGCCCACAGAAAGGGCTCCGAGTGCCACCTTTGGCACCTGTGGCATTGGTTCATCAGCACTGTTCTAACTAATCTGCCCCTTTCATGTCGCCTACTTTTAACCACTGTGTGCAGACTGAGAGAAAGAAAGTGACTGGCCCAAGGACTCTGAGTTTCATGTCCAAGTGAGCATTTGAACCCAGAGCTCTGCCGTTCCAGTTCAGTGTTCTCTGTGCCACATTTGCACTGATGTCTGCTGTAGGAAGCCTTTGTAGCCAAGGCTTTCTCCCCCCCCCCACACACACCTGTAGAGCCAGCTCTCAGTCTCCATCTGCTGCTTAAACTGTCTCATTGTTACAAGTCATTTATAAAAAGTAGCTGTGATGCAAAAATAAATTTAAAAAAAATCAGATTTTTCCCCTGTACCCTGCACACTACATTGTTTTACTACAGTTGATGTTTTATTTATGAGGAAAATAAATTGTCAGAGTTAAAAAAAAACCCAGTGCATTTTGTTCTAGGCAACACATTACTTTTATCATACAAATAATTTATTGGTTCTGCTTCCAGATGAGTTCTCTGCTGACCTTTCCAGGTATACTCAATATTGCTGCATAATTCGTCTTGTTTGGAAAGTGTATTTAGCATGGCTATTAATACACACTGTCATAACCTTTTGTGTTCAGCTTGCAGTTTATTGCATTGAATTCTGCAGTTCCTATTTAAAGATGTGCCAAAATCAGAATCTTCCACTCAACTCATAAATTTGTATGGTCACATTTAACTGCTGCAATTTAAATGACTGGCTAGATACAGTGATATCAACGGCCAACAAGAAACAAGGAGCCAAGCAATCATGCTTCGTCGTCTCTGTCTGTATTGCAGTGCCAAACATTATGTGAGGAGAAAACCACCAACAACCAAGGTGAGTTCAATGCAGAAAGATGCTGCATCCTTTTATTTTCTCCCATGAGGGAAATTGCCCAGGGAAAAGTAGCTGTATTTGAGGGCATGCATGGTAAAAAAACAGATTAGTATTTGGGATGCACAGTGTTAGCTGCTGGCCGATTTCACTTGGCACAATAGCATTCACAAAAGACAAAGCCCAGGGTGGGGCTCCATGGGTAGCATATATGCAGAGCAGATTTGTATTAAAATAGCACTGTGGCCTTTAAAGGGTGGGAGATTACAAGGAAGGAATGAGTATTAAATATAAATTAATCTCTCTGTGTGTGTTGCATCGTTACAGTCATGACCGACACTTCGTGACCCCATGTCCATGGAGTTTTCTTGGCAGGAATATTGGACTGAACAACAACAACAACTCCAGGCACCTACAGCACCTGGTATTCCCTGATGGTCGCCCATGCAAGTATTAACCAGGGCCGACCCTGCTTAGCTTCCGAAATCAGGCGAGATCAGATGTGCTTAGGGCATCTAGGCAGCTTATAAATTAATCTACTGACTAGACATGGGCACGACTCGGCCAAATTGTCGTTTCCGTTTTTGGTTATCATTTCCGTTACGTAACAGAAACAGTAACAATAATTAAGCCGTCAGAACTCGAACTTGAACCAAAAAAAGAAAAATTTGGTCGGGTTTTTCGTTTCCGTTTGTGGCATCACGGCGATCGCGCAATGCGAAGCACAGAAAAAGTTTTTAAAAGTTTTTTTAACACCCCCCCGACTCCTGACCAAAACAGCAGGCGAAAATATGCCTGCCTGAGGTTTTGCCACCTACCAGAGGGGTGGTTTCTGGGGGGTCCCCGGCCTTTCCCCCCCCTCTTCTCCTGTCCTGGGCTGCTTGCACCAGGCTGGGGGGGGGGTTGTCATCCTCGTCTTCTCGCCATGCCATGCCATGCGGTGGGGGGGATCCAAAATGGCGACCGTAATTTTTCTTTTGAAATCGTGGTCAAAAAACACACCAAATCACCACAGAAACATGTGAAATTTATTTATTTTAAATGCCTGAATTTTAATAGTAGCAGCAGTGGTTTTTTTTATAGCAATAAAACGTCGTATTGGTTTTATTTTATTTTATTTTATTTTTTATTTTATTTTTTTAGACCTGCCCATTTGGGCTGGGCATGGGATGGGACCATGCAATTTTTTTGAACCATTCCACCAATGGCATTGCCAGATTTTTGACTGAAACTTCTGGATGTCTCAGAGGGCATAAAAAGCCGAGGCACCTTCCAGAAATCGCAGTCGGGTGTATAGATATGGTTGAGGGAGGAGGGCTGGCTGCTGGTGCTGGTGTGATCCAATCGAGATTGAGGAGGGTGGCTGGAGGCTTTAGGATTTAATTTAGGCAGGCAGGGAGGGAATTGAATTTAGAAAATAATTTCTTTGATTCCCTGCAGATTTGTCTGCTGAAGGGAATGGCAGTTTATTCTTTATTTCTTCTCTGGCAGTTTGTGAGGATTTTTTTTCTGATATTGGATAAAGGGGGAGGTTCGACTGGGAGTGGGAGGTGTGGATTTATTTTAAAAATATATTATATACTACAATTTATTTTCTATTTTCCCAACTTCAATTTGCTTGCACACACACACATTTGGGGTGCAAGCCAAGAACAGAACCTCTATCCTAAGTGATATCCTAACTGCCCACTTGCCCGTTCGCCCACGCTGCCACCCGCCTGCGGCCAGTGCTGTCGCCTGCCCACTTGCCCGCCTGCGGCTGCCGCCCACCCATGGCCCCCCGCCACCGTCGCCCCCCTGCACCTCCCCCCGCCACCCCCCCACCCCACCCGCCACCTAGGGCGCAAAAACACCTAGCGCCAGCCCTGATTGCGGGACGCCCCTGTGCTCTGGGAAGTCAAATTGCGCTAAATCGTGGTGGAAATGACAAACGACAAATGACAAAAAAAGCGACAAATTTTTGAAAATTTTTGTGACAAACGGAAATGACCCGAAACGGACCCATTCCGACAAACGAAAACTCGAAACGTCATTTTTTCTGGTCGTGCCCATGTCTACTACTGACCAATAAATGATGGCAGGAAGATATAACATGGCTCTCCTACTGAATCCGGAATCAACAAGGATGACTGAGAATTTTCACAAACTCTCCTGTTGAAGTACCTGGGGGTTCTTTAGAAATACCGATAAATATCACAAACAACTGACTCAGAGGGTCGGTTGGGACTTATGCTGTCATTACATGCTGCTAAGTCACCTCCAACTCATGGCACCCTATGAACAAGCAACCTTCAGTTTCTTCTCTCCGCAATAGCCCTGTTCAGCTTTTGTCAACATAAGCTTCTAGTTTTCTTTAGGGAGTCAGTCCACCTCATATTTGATCTTCCCTTCCCCCCCTGTTGCTTTCAACCTTTCCAAGCATTATTGTCTTTTCCACAAAATCTTGCACTCTCTTGATGTTCCCATCTTTCAATAGGTTTGTGTTTCAGAGATAGTTCAGGCATGATTTGCTCTAGAAACCTATTTGTTTGTCTTTCTGGCAATCCAGACAAAACTGTCCTCCAGCATCGTATTTCATACTCCCTGTCCCCTTGTCAACCTTTGCTGCTGTCCAGCTTTCCCATCTATACATGGAGACTGGGAATACAAGAGTGTGGATGATGTCTCCAGTGACGGTTGATCTTTTCTAAATCCTTCATTGATGCCCTCCTGAATCTCAGCCTTCTTCTGAATTCTTGGCTGCCATTTGGATTGATGATGGAACCAAACCTTGCACTCTTTCAACTTTGTTGTCAATATTGAATGTATGCAGTGCTTACATAGTCATATTTGCCTTAATCTTCAACTGTATTCCTGCTTTGGCACTTGTACTTTCACTAAAAGTTATTTTGATGTGTACATCCCAGCAAACAAAGTCATTTACAAGTAAAAGATCTAAAGGACCATATAATCAGGACATTTTCAGGAGGTGTGGCAATACATGCAAATAAAGATGAAATTTGTTGGCATTTCACACACACACACTCTCACTCACTCTCTGTTTTAATATTTCTTGCTGCTAGTGAACAACATTCCTAATCCTACATAGTGTGTGTATGAAGGAGGTATATGTAACAACAGATAAGCCACCCAATAAGCAAAAAAGGTCATTTTATTGATATCATTCAGTTGTGTTCATAAGGTCAGGTTTAACCACTAGTTTTTATATACAGATTTTCATTATCAAGCAAACCTGGAGTGTTGCATTACCTTTTCTTTGCTATTCAGATTCCCTGTGAACTAAGACACAGTGCAAAGGGGATCTAGTTTCAACAATAGTAGAGGTATGACAGGGTTATCTCCTTATGCTGCTTGTTCCTGTTTTGCCACCAGCAACATACAGTATAAGTGAAGTGGGCAGAGAGGTAACTTACTGAGAGAGAGAGAGAGAGAGAGAGAGAGAGAGAGAGAGAGAGAGAGAGAGAGAGAGAGAGAGAGAGAGAGAGAAGGGATTAAATCACTGCTTACCTTTGTTTGGTTCAAGCTGGAAAACATAGCTGTGATGAATGCTAACCATTGACATCTGCATTTAGAAATGTGTGTGGAGCTCACAAGAAACCCTTATGGTGAGACAGAGCTTCTGCACCACCAGTTGCTCATCAAGTCCTGCTAAATTTGGTCTAAATAGGGTTAGCCAAATGGCTTCCAAGACCATTTGACCTGGCATTTGGTGACCCTCCCAAAATGTTCATATTAGAGGGAACAGAAATTCCGTATGTTAAAATTATACCTCTCATCTGTTTTTTTAATGTCATCTATAAATGTGTGCTCTGATTGAACACATGTGAGGTACAGTTGTGAAGCTCTTACTCCTAAATGTGACTAATTATATTGTGAACCTGGGTCAATTAAGAATCCTCATTGCCTCATAAGTGCCCCTTTGGAAATGGGCACTTATGGAAAGGGGCACCATTCTTCCTCAATCTAGAAAAAAATATATGAAGGATCCCCATCTCTCTCTCTCTCTCTCTCTCTCTCTCTCTCTCTCTCTCTCTCTCTCTCTCTCTCTCTCTCTGACATGGTTCATGAGTAACAACAGAGCATGTCAACTCGCCCACAAAGGACAGGCTGCTGCCCTCTAAACACTGAACCTCCGCAAACAAAACTGAGTCAATATCAATTGATGACAGGGCTCTTGTCACCTTCTCCCCCCCATCCAGAGCTGTCCCTATCAGTTTGATCTTGCCTGAAAAATAAGCTGACAGTCCCTCACAGCGCGAACCACTCTGCCCTGTTTGTTGCCAAGCAAAGAGAGCCTGGCTTATTCAAGCTACTGCCAGTCACTCAGCACTGTTCTAAGCCCTCACACTAATTTGGGGGATCCCCTTTCTCCTTTCAGCCTGATTTTGAAAATATTAGATTAATTTGAAATGAAAGGGAACATGCATAGTTAGAGCTGTTTATGGCCGGAGGCTTCCAGGCACGTGGTTGCCATTGCTACCGAAGGCGCTTCTTCAATCTGGGCAGAAAGCACATGGAACTGAACAGCACGGCAGCTGCTCTTACTGCCTATTTTAAAACATTTGAGTAACTCACCAAGAAATATTCCTTTCTCCTCTCTGTCCCACTTTTATATATATAAAGTATAAATACTTTATATATATATAAAGTATAAGTATAAAGTATAAATACTTTATATATATATATAAAGTATAAGTATATATAAAGTATAAGTATAAGTATAAGTATAAGTATAAAGTGAATATCAAAGCCTGTGTGTGGCAATAAAGGACATTCTTTTCACCTCCATCTTATTGTTTAACGGCCTCTTAATCACTCTCCTCTGATATTTGATATGTGGCAGTAAAATGTTTATATTACAAAAACGTACAGTAAATCTTCCAGTTCAGGAGCAAATTAATAGTCTGGAACTGTGAGAATCTGACTATATCTGAATATTGATGATCTCACTTTCCGAGTCTCCCTGGGATTGGGAGTGTGAGGTGTTGATCATTGCTTCTCACTGATAAGCAAAATATTTCCAGAGCGTGAAGGAGTCTGTGGTGTGTGAGAAGGATAACCCATAATCTGCATCAACACACTAACTTCTCCTCTGCCATTTGCATTGAAAATCAGGTAGAAGTTATGCTAAGCTCTCTATTATAGCCCCGTGTATGTGAAAGGTCTCTCCTTTCATTTGAATAAGGCCTCTTCTGCATGCAGGGGAAAGAAGCACATTTAAAAGGGAATGTTCCTTTAATTAGGATGGCATTTAAAAGCTGAATCCTTGAATGTTCACTTTGTGTGTGTGTGATGCTACATCGTGAAGCGTTTTCTGAGTGTGTTGCAGATCCCCCCCCTGCTTTCTTTCATTATGGGTTTTTATTTTTGTTTGTTTATCCATCCACCCACCCCTGCTGAAAGGGAATGACATGCATTACAACACGGAGTAGATTAACATGACGAGCTAGATTAAGGAAAAAATTTAAATCAAAGTGTTTGATGAAATGTAGGAAAAATGTTTAAGTATAGGATTAGGCTTACAATATAGAAGGCAGTCAGGGAGATCAAAAGAATCCTGTTCAGAAAGCCCCATTTTAAAAGAGGAGGGGAGAAAAATTCTATTGAGTAAATTCTTATAGCGAAATGATTAAAGTTTTTTTCCCTTTAAAAATATATTACACTCCAAGTGACTTTCTAATAAAAATAAACACTACAGACACTGCGTGAATAAGAGAGAATGGATTCATAAGTGACTGGGTTTGTGTTGGTCTTGCATAAAATATATACACGAAACGATGGCATTTACGTTAGAAGTATTACCCGGGAGAATAATATTGAGTTTAGCATGCAGCTTTATGGTGAAAGACGTTAACTGATTGACATCTACATGAATATGGATTTCTTTAAATCCATATTTGATTCCTTTTTTATTTTTTTTTCCTTTTAAAAAAAAAATCAAATGGGACTTAGTAACTACATTTTTAAGCAAATCTTTTGGAAAAGGTTTAATCTTCTGCTGCTCAGTTCAATAAAAATGGATTTGCAGCTTCTGTGCATAGGAGACTGAACGGCGTCATGCAAGCTGAACCGGCAGGGATGCTCATGAACTGAGCATTTCTGCAAGGTGACTTTTTAAAACTGTTCAATTTCAGTTTTTGGAATGCACTGATGTCACGGTCCCTGTAATTGCCGGACCCTGTGCGTTGTCTCTGTAATTGAAACAGCATCGCCCAGAAAAGATTTTGGTTCCTAGAAAAGTGAGGCAATGTAGATGTGAAATCACAGAAACAACTGGACAGATTCAGGCTTATTAGAAAGTACTTCACTATGCCCCTGTGCTGAAAAACACACACACACTACGTTATGTAAATGTAAAAATCGGTGTTGGGACATACATTACAGCAATTTGTTGACATGTGCAGCGCTCAAGTTAGCCACGTTTTATTAACTGCTGAGGAATCCACAATAAAGAAATATTGTAGTACATTTTATTTTGAGAAGTGGCATGAGAGGACCAGGAAAGGAAGTTGTAGAGTTAATATGTAGTTAAGGTTAATTGGCGCTGAACAATTTATCGTCACCCAACAGGGCAAAGAGCAACATTGCACAGAGCAATTGGTGACAACAATTACACAGGCAGGTTGTTCCCATTAATAACAGGTTTCCGTACCAAGTCTTAATAAGATTTTTCACATTAGTATGCTGGAACCTATTCATAGATACCTGCTCAACAGTCCTCATAGCATTCCTCAAAAGGGAGGTAATTATTATTACCCCCATGTTTTGCGGATGGACAGGAGAATGAAGTTTGGCCACCTCTGGCTCTGTAGCCAATGACCTAGACCAGTGGTGGTGAACCTTTGGCACTCCAGATGTTTTGGACCACAACTCCCAGAATTCTAAGCAAAGGGCTGTGGGAGTTGTGGTCCAAAATATCTGGAGTTGCAAAGGTTCGCCACCACTGACCTGGACAAATGAACTATTTAACAACAAAAACACAACTGACCACATTTTGGGGTTTATTGGTTTGCTTCCCTCGCCCTAGGTTTTATAGTGCTTTACCCTTTTTAATAAAACCCCAAAGCTTACCATGTTTGTAAATTAGTTTTATATTGTATATAATAAAGGGAACTGAAATACAGTGCAGCAAAATACATCTGTGGAGTTTGCAAAAACTATGCATGAATGAGAAACAATTTGCATCAAAGATGCCGACCTTATTAAACTATATATGAATGCCATGTACACAAGACCACACATTTGTACTCTAGATAAATTAAGTGGGAATGATGACCACTTGTTGCATCTGTGTTCAGAAGTAGAGATGGGCACGACTTGAAAAAAATTTTTTTCGAGTTGTCGTTAGTCGGGCCGGTTCCGTTTCGGCTCGTTTCCGTTTTTCGTGAAAATTTGCAAAAATTAGTCGGTTCGTTTTTTCGTTTTTTCGTTGTCGTTAGTACTGGTTTGGGGAGGGGGTAGCGGGCTCCTGGAGGGAGCTGCAGGAGTCAGCCAGAGCCACAAGTGACGGACTGGCAGACTCTTTGCACCCGCTGTGTCTCACGTACTTGCATGTAGTGCAATGCAAGTAGATCTGGCTTAGGGTTAAGACGGCTTAGCGCAACGGCTAGGGTTAGGCTAGTTACGGGTGAGGTTACGGTGAGTATTGGGGTGCATCTGGGTGCCTCTCTGACCCACTTAGAAGGACAGTGTACTGGCGTATGGGTTAGGCTTAGGGTTCGGGTTTGGGCTACGATTAGTGGGCTGTTTATGCCCGATTGGCACATCCCAGAAGTCTCTGTGGTCAACCTGGCCAAGTGGCCATGCGATTGGTGGAAAATTTGCATGGTCTACTCCCATGGGAGAGCCCATCTTTGCGAATGCGCAGGTGTAAAAAAATAAAATAAAATAAAATAAAATAAAATCAACGGAGACTTTTTTTGCAAGAAAAACCCACTGCTGCTACTGTAAAAATTCAAGCATTTAAAATAGCTAATTTCTGCATGTTTCTGTGGTGCTTTGGTGGGGTTTTGGGCAACAATTTCAAAAAAAATATTGCGGTCGCCATTTTGGATCCCCCCCCACCGCATGGCAAATGGATGCGCCCTCCCAGCCTGGTACAGTCAGCAAAACCTGGCCATGCGATTGGTGGAATGGCTCCCAAACTTTGCATGGTTCACTCCCATGGGCGAGCCCATCATTGCGAATGTGCAGGTGTAAAAAAATAAAATAAAATAAAATAAAATAAAATCAACGGAGACTTTTTTTGCAAGAAAAACCCACTGCTGCTACTGTAAAAATTCAAGCATTTAAAATAGCTAATTTTCGCATGTTTCTGTGGTGCTTTGGTGGGGTTTTGGGCAACGATTTCAAAAAAAATATTGCGGTCGCCATTTTGGATCCCCCGCACTGCATGGCAAATGGATGCGCCCTCCCAGCCTGGTACCAGCAGCGCAGCAGTAGCAATAGCCAAGGAGAGGGGGGCGGGGAACCCCCCCCAAATAAAAACACCCTTCTGGCCTGGTAGGTGCCCTCAGACAGTTTTCGCCTACTTTTAGGGCCGGGAATCGGTTTTTTTTTTAACTTTTAAAAACTTTTTTTCTGTGCCGCTTGGCATTGCGCCATGCAAGTAACGAGCACGACAAATCAGACCAAATTGTTCGTTCGTCGGTTCGAGCTCGAAGTCTGGGGCAGTGATTCCCGTTACCGTTTCCGTAGAGTAACGGAAACGAGTAACGGAAATGGAAACGGGAATACCGCTAAGTCGTGCCCATCTCTATTCAGAAGCAGCAGTGTGGTAATACAGGCCCCCACTTAAATTGGAGAAAAGGTGTCATTTTACCACTCTGATTGTGAGAATGGCAAGTGTGTTTAAAAGGTGTTAAAAGATAGGAGGCATTTATCAAGGTGATTTAAATCAGCAAGAAGTGGAGTTTTTTTAATACATTCTTAAAAATTTCTATAATAGACTGAATGCTAAATTGGTTGATAATACAAGCACTAAACAAGTGCTGTGGCTAATAGATCTGCCACTTTTTTCCAAATTCCATTCATTTTAACACATCTCTACTCGGTGGGGGGTTGTTTATGTCCACACTGTGAATTGCTGCTGATTAACTGGTTGCTGCTTGCATTTCTGGTCATGTGCCAGTCATAGGACTTGGTGCAGAATCAGAATGTGATCCTGTGGGGGGTTGTACAGGTTTTCTGTCGAGGTGGGCACGAAACAGAAAACTGATTATTCAGTTTGCTCTGTTTCGGGCCACCCTCAGTTCATTTTCTTTTGTTTTGTATGAATTTTTAAAACAAAAATTCATATGAACAGAACCAAAACGAACTGGTTCGGCTTACCTGGCTGGAGACCGCTGCCATCTTACAAGGATTCCGGGGACCACTGCTGCAGCCGGGGGCACCACCGCCGCTGAGAAGGGACTGCCGCTGCCACCACCAAGGTTGGCAGCATTTTATTTATTTATTTATTTTAATTTCCAGCACCAACCATGTGACCCCTGGGGCCTGGTCTGCACTGTTTTTATTTTCTTTATTATTTTCTTTATTTTATAATGCCAGACCATGCGGCTCCCGGGCCGGGTTGGTGCTTTTTAAATTTATTTTTCTTTTTTTAAAATGTCCCTGATGCAGGGGGCTTTTTTCTCTTTTTTCTTTTCACAGCTCAGGGGCACTCTGGAGGACTCTGTCGGGACTCAAGGCAAGGTAAGGGACAGGGACGAAAAACGAAATGAACAAAACGGAAATTTCCATTTCATTTCCTTTTTCTTTGATAGGTTGGTTCGTTATTCATTTCTTTAGCTAACAAACTGAATAATGAATAACTAAACAAATTAAAAATTCATTTCGTGTCCATCTCTAGTTTTCAGTGGTTAACTGAGTGGTTAACAAATCCATGCTATAGCCATTGCCAAAGTACCAACTTTTTTTTTTTGAGGTCCCGCCATCTTAATGTCCAAGCGGCTATGCTTATGTGTACTTTGTTTGTGCGCGCTTGGCACATGGTCATTGTACTGTTGTTTTTGGATGCAATGGGTTTTACTGTTTAATTACTTTGCTATATTATATATTATTGTTCTGTATTTATTGGCGTTTGCTCGCCGTGTAAGCCACTTAGAGTTTCGAACGAAAGATAAGCGGGATATAAATATAAAAATAAATAAATAAATAAACCCGCCTAGAGTGACCTCGCTGCCAGATGGGCGGTATAAAAATACAATAAATAAGTAAATAAACCCCTTTCTGTCTTTCTGTGCTTTTAGAGTACCAAAGATGGCCTTCACTTACCAAAGGAGAGGAAGTGAAATGCCACTTCCTGCTGCCTCTTCCCTTTGTCTGGTCTGCACCAGGCTAGCTTCTGACACAAGGTCACATGCTGGTGAAACTCCTCTAGTATTTTTCTTCCCTCAGAGTAAAAGAGTTGGTCTCTTCCCAAACTGATGGCTTCTCCAACTCAAGTCCCAGCCATTTGTGCTTCCCTGTATGGAGGAAAGACGGTCAGCTTGGAAATAAGAAAAAAATCTGAAACGTGCGTGGCTTTGGAGCCAAACTGGGGTAGTGTATTTTCAAAAAGACATGGTCCTGATCTGTGCTTTGCCACAAAAACAGTTGAGAAACAAATTGAACTGATGTCGTGAAATAGAATAAATGGTGTCTGGTCATTAACAAAACATTAACATTTTTTCTTTGCTATCTACCTACTACTACCTCTTTCCAAGGAAGAGAAGAGAAGGCATCAAGTGGTGGGCCTTTTATTTTGCTAATTTCCTTGTTTATATGTGTGTGTGCGTGTGTGTGTGCACATGCACTGCTTTCCCTGTTTGACTGATTTTTTTTAAAAAAATGATATTTATTTTATTAAACATATATATATATATGTCCTCAGTGGTTTTTGAGTCTGTTTTGCTTGCTTCTGGAGGGTGGTGGCAAGGTTTAAGCTGGGGTCACTTTGTATCAATATGCCAATGAGTTGTTTGGCTGCTGGTGGTTGTTGTTGGTTGTACTGTTGTCGGTTTTTGGAGTAGATTGATTCTGTGTTGCATAGTCTCTGCTTTTTAAAAGCCTTTAAAGGGCAATTTAAGGGTTTTGTAGTGACAGAAACATGATTGGGAAATCCAAAACAAAATTACCTAAGAGAGGTGGTCACTTTTGTTTTAAATGAAGAGACAAAAAAATAAATGAAAAGTGTACCAAAAACATGAAAAATGAAAAAGCACTACCCAAGGAACCCAAAATGGACCACATGATTATTATTATTTTTTTGCTGTACCCATTGCTACTACTTATCACATATGATAGGTATTTTACTATATAACAATCATGTCAAATTGTAAATACAGTATTTAGGAATACATTCCTCTTTTAGCCTATATTAACCAGATTAGTTTCTTTTGATTCTTCACCAACATCCCCGACTTTCTTCACAATCATGAAGGAAATAATTTGAGAGCTCTTTTTAAATGAATGTGAACAATATGGAAGAAAGTTAACAGATTCTCCTGTTGAGGCAGAATACATTGAACGTTTACTTGGCTAAAGTCTGGATGTGTAATCTCATGCTATGGCCATAGTCCTGACTTAAAGGCCGCTTTTACACGACCCCTAAGATCCGCTGGCCATTTAAGTTCGGACCAGCGATCTTAGGGGCTTGTCGCTCTTTCTATGTTCCCACCTCCTGCTGCTGCTGCTGCTGCTGCGGCTGGGGCTGGGGCGCACGCCGGGTCGTGCCCCGCCGCCTCTTCTTCTTCTTCCTCCTCCTCCTCCCCGCCGGGCCTGGTGTTTCTCTTCAGCTGCGGCCTCCAGCCCAGCAGAGCCTCGGCTGCTGCCGCCCTGTTGTAGCCGGGGTCGCCCCGGCCGCCGCCGCTGCTGCTCCTCCGCCCGCCGGCGCGGGGAGGACGACGACGCGGCTCCTCCTCCTTTCCCGGGACATCAAAGGAACGCGGCGTTCCATCCGCTCCCTCCGCATTCAAAGGAACACCGCGTTACTTTGATGTCCCGGGAAAGGAGGAGGAGCCGCGTCGTCGTCCGGCGGGTAGAGGAGCAGCAGCGGCGGCGGCTGGGGCGACCCCGGCTACAACAAGGGGGCCGGCAGCCGAGGCTCTGCTGGGCTGGAGGCCGCAGCTGAAGAGAAACACCAGGCCCGGCGGGGAGGAGGAGGAGGAAGAAGAAGAAGAGGCGCGCGCCCCAGCCCCAGCCGCAGCAGCAGCAGCAGCAGGACCGGGGATCCCGGTGGAGGGTGACCTGCCGGATTAAATCCGGACCAGGTTGAAATTCACCCTCCACCAGCAGGTACAAGAAAACTGCTGTTTGGTCGCGCTTTGTGGGCGGGGTCGCACTTAAATGTCTGCAAAGTCCGGAGCTGGTGGGAAAACATTTTTAAGGTCCGGACCTTGCAGTCATTTGCGGCGGACCTTAGGGGTCGTGTGAAAAGGCCCAAAGTTACATTATCATTTTCCTGAAAGCTCCTCATCTTTAACAGAGATGTGGCACTAGCAGTGTGGGTGAAAATGCAAATATTTCTCCTGACAGTCCCCACTGCTATCACCTACCTAAGGAAAGTCCAGAATGCAGGCAACAGGACCAGGTGAACTGAATCAGACCATATCAACTAGGATGTTACAGGTCCTTTGCAAAGCTAATGGCTCTTAAATGCCTATTCAAGACCAAATAACTTTAAAAACACATCATATTATAAAATGGATAGCTCACAACAGTACACAGTTCCTGGGAGAACACATTTCTCCCTCAGCTACTGCAATGATTGCAACTCAGCACCTTGGGTACCCAGTGAAGAGGAAGATAGCAAACAAACAATCCCAAAAGCCCTGACTCGACTTCACCTCTGTGAAGGAAAAGAAACTCATGCTGGGAATTGTTAAAGTGATCCCCCACCCTTTTGTGGTTCATATACTGCGGTCCCGCTATATCGCGGGACCACAGTATATGAAAAAGGCCCCCTGGGGTAATTAGGGGAAAGGCCTGTTTCAGGCCTCCTGTACTTACCTCAGGAATGGCACTGTCCTGAACAGGCCTGCAAGGGCCTTCCTGGGCCTTCTTGAGGCCTTCTTGGGGCCTCCAGGAGGCCCGGGAAGGCCCTCACAGGCCCGTTTGGGGCAGCGCTAGGCTGGGGGTAAGTACAAGAGCCCCCAGCTAAGCACCCCAGGCCCAACCTGACATGCATCTGCATATCGCAGATTTTCAATTATCGCGGGTCAGGTCGGGTCCCTAACCCCAGCGATAGGCGGGGGGTCACTGTACAACTATTGAAATTGGCCAGTTCACGTGACGGAGAATTTTGTTTAGTTCACTGATGATTACAACCTTCAAAATTAGATTTTTTTTATTCCACAAATTCCAGAAAGAATTATGGGAGAAAGCAAAACTGATGGATTTGCCCATTCCTAAATAATAAATTCAGGAACATCTTGCCACGTTATATCCATAACTTTTTCCATGTCAATATTTACTTATATTCTTTGTTGGTGGGCATCTCTTTTCTGAAAAGTCTCTTTTTCACTTTTAACAGTCTTTAAAATTAATTCTTTAGAATTTATTTATTCTTGTTTTACCAAATATGTAATGAAATAAAGCACCATTGGGGCAATATAAAAAAAACACTGGGAGAAAAAGTATTTTGATGTCCTAAACAAATTTATCCCTTTATCTGCACTTCCTGAACAAGAATGAAAACCAAAATGTAGTTCTACTTCTACAATCACACTCTTTGGAATTTTGTGACGCAGTCTTGTGCTAAAATATGCATTCACGTATTTACACGTGAAATACAAGGAGGGGATTATATACAACAATGCATTATTTTAGGAAATGTTCCATGCAAAATATAAATAAATAAATAAATAAATAAATAAATAAATAAATAAATAAATAAATAAATAAATAAATAAATAAATATGTGTTTATGAAATGTACACAAAAATGCACATGAATATTTAAGCAGCTTTTAAACACTGGTGTAAAACCAAGATGAAACAAGCCTCAGAGTGGGGGAAAGAGCCAAGTTGAAATGGTCAAATGCCGTGGTTTCTACTTAAATAATTGTATCTGACATAGAAAATGTCTGTGTCTGTTCTTTCTGAAATATGCTAACACAGGGCCATAATCTGCAGTGTCCTGAGTCTACTGCATGATATATTCATTTTCTTTTTCTATAATTTGCTCAGATTTGTATCCATATTTTTAAAAAGGGGAGTAAAAATATACTCCTGGTCCAACTCTAGTGTCACTTAGACTAATGGCACCAGAATATGGATAAGGGTGCACCTTATGATGAATATCTGAATGACGATACACTTGAAAGTAATCTAGTATGGATCAATGAGTTCTGCATTTGGATGCACGGTACAATGTGCATATGATTGATGCCTAGAGTTTTGGATGCTGTGGCTGATAAGCACTTACTTGGAAGTCTGCTTATCCATAAATTTCCTAAGTATGGTCCAGGTTCAGATTCGTCTCAAATATTAGAAAGCAAAAATGAAATCCGGTAAAAATTAAGCATAGAATGATGCATCTTGGGGCTAAATAAATAAATAAATAAATAAATAAATAAACCCCATCATCATTCAGAGAGGAGAGCTAACTTGCTAGCTGGCTGCCTCAACACGTGGAGGGATAGGGTCTGAACTGGCAATGATTAATCCAGAAAGAGAACTTTGTAATCTAGCACATAATGTATTGAAAACATCAGTGTGGGGTGTGTCTGAAGGGAAAAGAATACAAGCTCAAGGTTATCAGGAAGAGAGTAAAAATAAGTTATGAGTTTAATATGTCTATTATAATAGGTTCAGATGTCATTTAAGCCATGTTTTAATGCAAGCCTGCACAACAGGTAGACTGTGGGCTACCGGTAGCCCACGAAGGGTTCAAAAGTAGCCCACAGGTCATCAATTTAAAAAGTGAGGGGATAAGTTCCTCCCCCATCCCAAGGACCACCACTGCCCCAGCAAAGTTCTGGGTAGAGATGGGCACGACTTGAAAAAAAAATTTTTCGAGTTGTCGTTAGTCGGGCCAGTCCCATTTAGGGTCGTTTCCGGTTTTTGCGAAAATTCGCAAAAATTAGTCGGTTCATTTTTTCATTTTTTCGTTGTCGTTAGTACTGGTTTTTTTTTGGGGGGGGGAGCGGGCTCCTGGAGGCACCTCTGTGGGGTGGGTGCCTCCTCTGGCCCGTTATAAAGGGAAAGTGGGCTCCTGGAGGCACCCGTGGGTGCCTCCTGCCACTAGGAAGGGGAAGCAGGCTCCAAGAGAGACCCCTCTACATGGGGGTCTCCCTTCCTCACCTGCTGCTGCTGCAAAATGCTATGCAATAGCCATATGGATATTGCATAACATAATGTGCAGACGTGAGACCAGTGTGAGAGTGATAGGGTCATGCCCGCCCTTCACAAGGCTCTGGCACCACCATGTCTCACACAGAAGGGAATTGTACTTGCTGCGTGTAGTGCAATGCAAGCAAGTAGATCTGGCTTTAAGGTGGCTTAGTGCAAGAGCTAGGGTTAGGCTAGTGACGGGTAAGGTTACGGTGGGCTAGTGGGTTGCACCTCTGGGTGCCTCTCTGACCCACTAAGAAGACAGTCTGTGACGTATGGGTACGGAGTCAAGGGTTAGGGTTAGGGCTAGGGCAGGTTTTAGGGGGCTTTTTGGCACATCCCAGAAGTCTCCATGGCCAAGTGGCCATGCGACTGGTGGGATGGCTCCAAAAATTTGCATGGTTGTCCACTCCCACATGGCTGGCCACTTGGCCAGCCCATCATTGCGCAGGTGTAAATAAAATAAAATAAAATAAAATCAATGGAGGACAGAGGAGGAGAGGAGAGACATTTTGTTGCAAGAAAAAACCCACTGCTACTATGAAAAATCTGGCAGTTTATAAATTTTCACGTGTTTCTGTTGTGCTTGTGTGTTTTTGGACCACGATTTCAAAAACAATATTGCGTTTGCCGCCCCATTTTGGATCCCCCGCCCGCACCGCATGGCATGGCGATGGCGACTCGCGAGTCCAGCTGCCCAGGACGGGGGGGAGGCGGGGGGGACCCCCCTCCAGAAACCACCCCTCCGGTAGGTGCCCTGCGCCCTTAGTCAAGCAGGCATTTTTCCGCCTGCTTTTTTGGCCCGGGAATGGGTGGGGGGAGAGTTTAAAAGTTTTTTCCTGTGCCGTCCGTGCCGCTTGCTTGCGCTTTAATTGCGGCGGCCGGCGGCGAGACTGGGCTTTTTGCTGGCTGCGAGCCTGCGGCGAGTCCCACCAGAGCAGCCGAGGACGGGGGATGAGGGGGGAGGCCGGGGACCTCCAGAAACAACCCCTCTGGTAGGTGCCCTGAGGCACGGCAGGCATTTTCCCACCTGCTTTTTGGCCGGGAACCGGGTTTTTTTTAACTTTTAAAAACTTTTTTTCTGTGCCGCGTGTGGCATCGCGTGATCTCGCGATGCAAGGAACGAGCACGACAAATCAGACCAAATTGTTCGTTCGTCGGTTCGAGCTCGAAGTCTGGGGCAGTGATTCCCGTTACCGTTTCCGTAGAGTAACGGAACCGAGTAACGGAAACGGAAACGGAAATACCGCTAAGTCGTGCCCATCTCTAGTTCTGGGTCTGCCAGCCCACTGTCGCAGCTCAGCAGGGCAGTTCAAGGGCACATTGAAATCTGTTCCTTCCAGAATGGATTAACTGATTTTTCAATGTATTCTTATGGGAAAACGCTGCTCTACTTACATTTCTTTTTTTTTTACTTATGAGGATGTGCTCGGAATGGATAATATTAGTATGTAGAGGTTTTAGTGTAGTAGCCCTCAGGCACTTTGGGCTGGAAAAAGTAGACCTTGACCTGTTCAAAGTTTGAACAGCCCTGTTTTAATGCATGTATTGTTTTAAAAATTGCTGGTTAACTCAATACGTAAGGTATCTAACTGCAGAGCCAGAGGTTGGAACTTTGATTCTGAGTCTTCTCTATCTGGAAAACCCTGACAATGGTCACTATGACTCAGAATTGACTTGACAGCACATGGTTATTATCATTATATTCACATAGTCTACTCTATGGGTATGTATTGGGGACTGCCACAGCATCCTTGAAACACTCTGTGCTTCAGTACAGGGCACACAGACTTATGCCAATACTTGCAGCTTTTTTAGAGACACTGAAACTTGATCTTTGCCCAGATCCATGGTGATATTTTTTTCCATTTGCTCTTCCCTGTAGAGATTCTTGCAAAGGAGGAATGTCAATAGCGCTGCCTGGTCATAGTCAGGCCCAGGAAAACCAGTGGCAAATCTGGCCCCTTGGTTTTACTTTTGATTTCCTTTTTCCTTTCTTCACTTTATCTCCCCTTCCTTTTTTAGGAAAGTATGTTCCAAGAATATCAGGGGAATCATCTGCCCTTCCTCCACACTCCACAGAAGCTGGGTGGAGCAGCCACTCTGGGATCTCAAGGAGGAGGAGGGAAGTGCAGATGTCTCTGGGAAGCAGGGTAATGAAAAGCACCTGACAGGATGGACAAGGACCCATAGCAAGGGTTAAAAGAGTGTGTGGGAGGAGGGTTTGGGGGTCTTCCACTGGGTCCAAGACACCTAGGAAGGCATCCTCAGAGGAAGAGGATATGTGGGGCTCAACAGTGAAGGAGCTGCAGAATGGAGGTAATTACCCAGATCTGACAAAGATATGAATAGATGTTGACCTCCACCTATGATTATGAGCTTCCGGTGCTATCTCCACAACTCAGGGAAGAGACATCAGTGCTGACCTTTGCTCTCTGTGGCCAAATTTGTAGGTCTGGTGTTGCATATGTCCTCTGATTAGTTTAACACTCACCACAGGTTGGGCCCACATTACTTGTCAAACATGTCTGTGAAGATTCTCAGTCATCCAGGTGAGTTTATCTGGAAGTTGAGTCATGGCAGCTGGACTTCTTTTTCTTGAGAGACTGAAATGTTTTGCTCTTCATCCAAACAGCTTCATCAGTCTGAAGAAAGCTAGTCGCGAGTCCTCCATTTTATAGTTCACTTGGACCTCTTGTCACCGTGGTCTGAAATAGGCTCATAAGAGGAACAATGGCCTGAGTAGGCTCGTTAGGTAGACTACAGTCTCAGTAGCCCTAAGGTCAACAATGGCCTAAAGTGCTGGAACCCATAAAGTATGGGTCATTAACTATGGCCTTGGCGGTGAAGGTGTGAAGTATTTTTGATTTGTCTGGGTATTGTTGAAATCACAGCCTATGTTCCCAGAGTGATCTGCCCAACCCACTAGATCATCTCTGGTGAATCTCTTCTAGGTTGCCACCCCAAGGGAGGTCTATAAACCTTCAACAAGAGGCAGAACCTTCTTTGCAGTAGCCACAACCTTGTGGAATTGGTTTCTGGAGGAACTTCAACTGGCCCCTTCCTTGTGGATATTTAGGTAAAAGGTAAAGTCCCCCCCTGCCCCTGCACATGCATGCTAGTTGTGTCTGACTCTAGGGGCGGCACTCATCTGCATTTGTAAGCCAAAGGGTCAGTGCTGTGCAAGTCCGTGGCCATGTGGCCGGCATGGCTGAACACATTTATGTGTATGGAACACTGTTTACCTTCCTGCTTTTTATGGCGACACCTGTTTATCTACTTGCATTTACATGCTTTCGAACAGCTAGGTTTGTAGGTGCTGGGTTTAACAGGGGGAGATCACTCTTCTGCATGGCGCCCATGATTCGAATCACCGAGCTGCTAACTTTGCAACTTACAGTTTCAGCACTCTAGCCCTCTGAGACACCACACCTCTATTTAGGATATTTAGGAAGCAACTAAAGACATGACTCTTCGGGGAGATTCTGCATACTGATAGTCTGTTCTTCCACCTGCCTTAGTTTCCATATTGGTCTGCACTACCTGTCTTTAATGGCAACTTGCTATTTGTTTTTTGTGTTTTTATTCTCATTTCTGGATTTGTATTGTATTTATTGTAAAACACGCAGAGAAGTGCCTCAGTACTAATGGGGGCTGTATATGAATTGGTGGAAAAATACTGCAAGCAAACAGGCTAAGGGCCAGCTAATAAATAAGAAGAAAAAGAGACTTTAAGCTCTGTGCTGACCCTATGATGTACTTTATGGTGGACATCCCAGGGTATCAAGGATTACATTTAAATAATAAGCCATATTTAAGTGACCTTATATATTCGTTCTCTATTGCTAATAGAGTGACTTCTAACATCTTGTGTACATCTAGATAAAGGAATCTACTAAAATTATATGGTCGCCGTCTCCTCTTTTATTCTTAATGTATTTTTCTCCACAGTGAAAAAAGTCATAGTGTGAGAACAGAACATTCAGTATCTCACAGCCTATGAGCCTATTTCAGACCACAGTGACAAGAGGTCCAAGTGAACTATAAAATGGCTCTCTCTCATTGGTGTGAGGAAGATACTAAGCCAGGTTTAGCAAAAGGGCCCAGCCTGCTTCTAGAGTGGTTCCATTCTTCCCAACCATAACTAATTAATAGATCTGCCACCAAGCATCTGTGCAATGCTGATGGGAGCATTGAAAGTATCCATCCACACATTGCTTGAGGACACCCAGGTCTATTTGCCATTAAGAGAAGCATCTAGGACAGGACACATTGGTCCATTTGCAAGCCAGTGTTCAGAGGTTACCTTGGAGTGGAGGAAACTAAAGAGACTGTAATGGAACCTAAAAGCCTTAGAGAGTGAATGAGGTTAAAAAAATTATCTGCTCTAGAAAAGAGGTTCATTCCTGAGATAAATGTGATTGTCATCTCCCAGTCAGATCAAGGTAAGACCCTTAAAGATACTTTTGAATTCTACTTTAGACACATAATTTGTAGGGCCATCGCCTCCACCTACCTGCTTGTAGTATCCCTATTTCTTTGAGCCTGAAAAAACACACTTGCAAACAAAGCCTGTGATAACCTCCAAAAAGCAATCACAAAACAAAAAGCAAGCTAATTTTGCAATTTATGGGAGGTGCGAAAGTCTCCTGATGTGACAAACAGATGTTTTTACCCATAAATGAATGATCTATTCTTAACAAATAACATGCTCTCTGTGAACTCTAGTCTGATCCTTAGAAGTTACCTTTTCCCTTTGGCCTCAGCCACTTCCTACATTCTGCAGGGTGATCCAATCTGGAAGTGTCTGGGCTATCGGGTGAGGATATCAGTTGTAGTAGTAGTAGTAGTAGTAGTAGTAGTAGTAGTAGTAGTAGTAATAATAATAATAATAATAATAATAATAATAATAATAATAATAATAATAATAATAATAATAATAATAATAATAATAATAATAATAATAATAAATGTTATTTCTGGAAGGCAGTGGGCCAGTATTTTGTGA
Source organism: Phrynocephalus guinanensis (assembly GCA_037367245.1). Classification (NCBI taxonomy): domain Eukaryota; kingdom Metazoa; phylum Chordata; class Lepidosauria; order Squamata; family Agamidae; genus Phrynocephalus; species Phrynocephalus guinanensis. Next base: position 109,302,640 of record CM074739.1, read on the forward strand.
GATTTGGAGCTGGTCTGCTGTAATGAAGCTTTGAGAGAAGGTAGAACCTCTCCCTGATATATATAATATTTTTATTTTCCTTTTGGAAGTTCCCTGAAGCTTTGTAGTGACAGGGCATTATATTTTAAAGTAAATAAATGTTGAAAGGATGCAGTTGATTTTTTTTTAAAAAAAATGCTCATTTAGGAGAATGAAATATGTGACAGAGACAATGGCACTTGTTAAATTTACTCTTGTTGGCTGCTTCTGGTGATATATCATGCAAAGGTTGTCTGAACTGTCAACGCGGCATCACTTAGAGGATGTACACAGCATCCTCCATTCAAATTACCTTTCAGATCAATCACTCTCATCAGGCCACTATCTTCATCTGATTGCTGTAGAACAAATGTTTTGGCTTATAAGGAGGAAATGTGAGCATTTGGGAAGAGCTGTTGATTGGGATGGTTCAATGGCTTAACTTGGATAAATTGGGTCAATGGAAGAATCCCCTGCTTCTCTTCATTTCTAGGAGTAAATAGGTTTGCTGAAATTGTCCACCTGTATTTCTGAGTCACATTCCAATGGACATAAAAACTGACTTCAGACACATAGGCAAAACTTTGCACTATTTAAGACCCTCTAATTTCCACAAAAGAAAAAAAAAGTGCAACAATAAGAACAGTCTTTTTATATGGTAACAACAACACGTCATAATCAACCTTGCCTTTTTGCTACTACTGGAAAGGCTGTTCACTTATACAAGGAGTGGCCCCCAATTTTCATTAACCTGCTCTATTCATCACACCGGCTTCTCCTCTGCCCCTCAGAAAACTGCTCCTGAATCTTGTGGGACACTCCGCTGGCTGTGGGGGGGCCATCTTAGCTGGAGGATCTGAGGGCTGACGTCCAAATGGTAACTTCTTCAAAGCTTCGGGGACTGGCCAAAATCAAGTGTGTGCCCTCACTTAAGTAGACCTGCTTTCCCCTAACACAAAGCTACATTTACAGAACAGCACCAGCCCAAAGAGAATTCCCCACCTTGAAGTGATTACATGATAAATCTGGCAGTGGATGAAATGGAGGGAAAGGTAGGGAGAAGCAAATGTGACTGGAAGAATAAGAACGAATGCATCTAAAGGCGCTGAAGAATAATTTCTGGGGAAAGACAGGGAGGGAATGAGAAACAGAAGCATAAGTAGAACTGGAAGTTGCCTCAAAGGTCATCTGGTTTTATTATATTAGCTATTTGACTGTATATTGTGGACCACCCAGAGCAGTGCTACATCTCTTAACAGGAGTGGTATATAAAATTGAAATATTAAATCAATCAATCAATCAATTCCAAGGAACTGCCAATGCAAAAAAATCCCCTCAGCATCCTAACAGAAAGCCAATCCAGCCTCATCCTAAAACCCTTTACTAGGATGGGCACAAAACGAAAAACAAAATGCTGTTTCATCCTTTTGTTATGTAACGTAACAAAATGAAACAAAATGAAACGAAACGATGAAGAATCATTTTGTTACAGACGAAATGAAATGGTCATTTTTTTCCCATTAAAATGAAATGCTTTGTTTCCCCTGTAAAATGCCTCTGGCCTGCCATGGAGGGGGGAAAGCACCGACATAGCCTGCGGGCCAGCTGGTTGGTGCGAGGAATAAATAAATAAATAAATAAAAGAAAAACCACACTGATTGGGGCCACAGGCCAGCTGGTTGGCACAAGATCAGGAAAAAAACCTGCGCTGACCAGGCCCATAGTGGGCACAAGAAAAGCAAAAGCAAAATGAAACAAACAATACAAAATGAATTTTTTTTAAAAAAAATCATTTCGTAATAAATGAAATAAAATGGGAGGGGGGGAAATGAAGAATGAAACAAAATGCCATTTTGGCATTTCGTGCCCATCCCTACCCTTTACTCATTCTGGTGCAGTCTGTCCAACAACTGAACAACTCTTTTAATTGAGGCTTTATTTATTTCTCTTTTCTTATAATGTGAATTCTTTGATTTGGGTCCTACCTTCAGCCATGCTAGCTGAAGAACTCTGGGAGTAATAATTTAAAAAGTATTTTCTCCCCCACCATGTCTGCTAAACTTTGCCTCAACCCTCTGTAGGAAGAGAAAAAATCTTTGTGACAGACCTTTCAACATTTTAAAATGATAGTTACCTCACCTCCTAATAGCCTTTTCTCCAGATACCCAGCTTCTTCCATGCTCTTTACCAGGCCTAGTGTTTGGTGCCCTGTGGTGCAGTGGTTAAATGCCTGTACAGCAGGTAAAAACTGGGCTCAAGACCTGGGGTTCAATCCCAGGTAGCAGGCTTATGGTTGACTCAGACTTCCATCCTTCCCAGGTTGGTAAAATGAGTACCCAGATTGCTTTGGGGGGGGGCAATGTTAGCCTGCGTACTGTAATTAAAAAACTGTAAACCACCCAGAGACTACTTGAAGTGGTAAGGGGCAGTATATAAGCAAAACACTTTGCTTTGCTGACTAAACATACTGGGCATTGTCAAATACCTGTTGTGCTGGTTGCAAGGTCAGTCACACAAGTAATCGTGCAACAGGGAGCTTGCGGGAGAGGTAGAGCTGCTTACCCAATTTTATTTCAGACAATAAGATGCCAGCTTTGGTCTCCTGGGCCCTCATTATCCCTTATGCCCTCATCTGGACATTTTAAACCAAAATATTTGTGGAAAATTTTGCTGTCTTTCAATCGATGGCTGAAAACAAAAGGGATAGAAAAATTGCCTTGGATTGTGTCATGTTGCTGCCAGATTGAGAGCATAGTTCCTTATAAATGAAGAACAGATCTGGGTCCTTTGCCAAACATGTCAGCATTTTTACTCAAATAAAGTAGTTTATTCAAAATCACATGGTGAATGTACATCTTCCAAACTAGATGCTGCTCCAATTGACTGAGTTCTGAATCATTTGTTTTACCGGAAGCCTGTGTATTAAACAATCCTAGCAGATTTGCAGGAAAAAAATGTCATAAACGATAAAACCAGCCAGCTTGGTTTGAAAGGCTGTGTTTTGCTAGGAGCAGAATCAGATAAAGCTCTAAATCACAATGCTGGGTACCTTAATGGTGCATTAAGAGTCTCCTTGTACCTCATAATCTCAGACCCTGTACACTATGTGGAAAACAGGCATGAGTTCTGGGTCAGCATTTTTCTTTACACATCAGATTATGATTCCTCAGTGCCTTAACTAGTCATAGAGACCGGCTGGAGCAAAGGATTTGGTTGGTTGCGTTAGGTATGGAATTAAACCTTCCTTCAAGCTCACCTGGCTGCCGATCCATGGGTCAGGAGCTGGATTTGTCACCACGAGAAGTCTATCTGGTCTAGGGTCAATCTGCACAATCCCAGAGCACCATCAGAAGGAGGGACTGGTCGAGGCCTCACATTTAAGAATTGTTATTGGGATGCATCATCCTCTCTGCCCATTCCTTCTCTCAGATACTAGTCTTACATTAGGTACTATTTTTGCTGGCAGTGGGTGGGGAAAATCTCTTAATTTCCCCTCACATATTAATTCTACAAATGTTACCAGATCCGGATCAGAGTCACTGGCCATGCTGAATGACAGATTCTAGCCCTTGTAGTCCAAAACTGAGTATTTCTAATTGTTGATTCTGGTTTAAAAAAAGAAAGGGGGGAAAGGGGGGGAGCAAACACCTGGATGAAATTCTCAATTTTCACTCAGCAAATTTATCTATTACATTTTCTCCTACATTTGAATATTGATAAATTATGGGTTTAATGGACTAAATGGAAGTTCTCACCTGTCCTGATCTGTCCTGAGAAAATGAAGAGGTCATTTTTCTTCCCAGGCTCTTGTTTCATTCATATCACCTTCCCACCTGATCTCCTCCTCTCTAGAATGAAAGCATCTTAAATCAAAGGCAGCCAATGACAGGCTTTGGTCTATCCTGACACCTCTGTGACACTGTGCAATTCAGCCAATCACTGCCAGCAGCCAAAGGCAACACAACATTTTTTATTGTTTTTACTTGATATTGTCATTGTTTTGTTTGGTTTTCATCTCCACAGGTTGCCTGAGCGCTTTCTTTTGGAGGAGCCATCTGTACACCTTAAAAGCAAATAAATACAGGAGCCCATGAATTAAGACCCACATCCGCTTTTATCATCCTGCATATGCTAAATTTGGCTCAGCAGAACCATCGAGTTTCAGCATGGCTTTTCTGTAACACGCCTCACCATTGAAAGGGGGATCTCATTAGCTCCTGTATTGTGCTGTTTCATATTTATATCATTAGCCTAGAATTTCAGTAGGTGAAATACAGTTTTGTCCGCCACCCCACCCCAAGTAATTGAAAACAAGGACACAAAACTCATCCACTGTTATACAGCAGTAATATGATGTACTAATCTAGTTACTTAGTATATGATAGGCAGCCACTCAGCAGAGCCCTACCTTTGAAATATGATTTAAAACAGAATTTATAATGTTGTGGAATTACATAAAACTGTGTGAAATTGTGCAGATAATCATTTAAATCTCCCTACATGGAAAGATAATTGCTCCCGAAATTAACTGTACCTGGGGTTCATTCATTTGGTCATGGCTAGTTTCTTATATAGAGATGATTTGATATTAGAGCTAATTAAGATCAGGTCAGAGTTGCTGAAGGTCAGAGATTAATGCGCAGGATCATTGAAATGATAATTATAAACAGATTAGGAAGCTACGGTCTTTTATAAAGGGTTATTAGATAATTACTGTGAGAGTGTACGGCTTACTGTAATAATGGATTATCGACTACTTACAGCGTTTTAAGGGTGAGAGTATATTACTTCCTCAAGGACTAAGAGGAATAATATTGCTGAAACTGCTGCTCAGTAAATAAAAAAAATCATGCCAACTGCATTTCATTTTTCTTCCAAAGATCCCCTCTTTCTTCACAGCAGGCGCCAGCGTTTTGCTTTGGTGATTTAGAGTTTTTAGTCAATTGAAAGCTTCCTGTATAGTTGTTCTACATTGGGTCCCTCTTATTTAAACCTTAAAATGGCATGTAGAAATTAAAATGTACAGTAGTGATGTTGATGGAAGCTCTGATCTAGATGAAGGCATTGGATAATAAAACAGAGGGCAGTAGTTGTTAGGACTAGAACAGAATGTTAATTACGGAGTTCCCAATCAAAAAGGACATCATAGGGGTGGGAAGGTACAGAAAGGGCGAAATGAAAAATGATCAAGGGCCTGAACATATTCCCTGCGAGGAAAGACAAAGGTGATTAGGGCTTTTAGTTTTGGGGGTGGAAAAGGTGGCTACAGGGGAACATAATAGAAATTTATAAAATTATGATAGAATTGGCCCGATCACACCCTATAATTTTCTGTCATAACTACTGGAACTGAGAGTCTCCCCAATCAATCTGCATTGCTGTACAGAACACAGTTATTGTAGAGAAGTCAATCTTGCAGTTACGAATTTTTGGCCCAGTTCCTCTATCTGGACAGCAGAAGGGAAAGGATTCACAAAATAGAATTAGCTTCAAGTTCCCCAGTTTAGGCAACCTTTTCCCTCATCCACTGGCACTTACAGTCCCAGTAGCTTACTCTAGGAAATTTGAAGTAGAAAGTGTAAAACAATGTTTATTTACCTACAGACCAAACAGCAAACTAAGAACAAAACATGGCTGTTTGCGGCAACAGGCCTCAACAGAATCACAGCTTCCAAAAGACACAGAGAGGGGAAGACTCTTAGCAGAAAGGCGTGGCTGTCTTTGAATTAAGTGGTAGGGAAGGAACAATCAGGGCTGGCGCTTCCATTAAGGCAAACTAGGCAGTTGCCTAGGGTGCCAAAATGGAGACAGGGCGCTGGACAGCCTGCCACCCCCCCGCCACCGCCCGCCGTCTTTCCCCCCACCCCCTGCCATCTGCCCGTTGCTAGCCGCCCATCGCTACCCGCCGCCGCCCGCCCGCCACCCCCGTGCCCATCGCTACCCACCCCCGCGCCCATCGCTGCCCAACCCCGTCCCCTGCCATCTTCCACCCCCTGCTGCCCCCTGCCCCCTGCCACCCCCACCCCCACCCCGCTGCCCGCCCTACCCCCACCCCTCGCCTAGGGCACAAAAAACCCTAGCACCGGCCCTGGGAACAATTCATTAGTGTTGGACAGACTGACAACCACACCAGCCCAGAGAGGTCCTTCCCAGCCTCACCTATTAGAACATGCGTGTGAGGTTGGAGAGCAGTATGGTGAGCAGAGACTAACTTGGCTTAAACAGAATGCAAAAAGCAGCCAAATAGAGCTTCCACATATGAATGCAGTATATCCTGATGATAGAGGAAAGCTGCTGCCCTTCTTCCGAGTTTCTTATCCTTCCTGTCAGTTTCCAGGGCAGCCATCCTGAAATACTGCACCCTTCTTAAAAGTTGAATTCAACATCTACCATGAGCCAGACCTGGCAATTTTGAGGAAGTGAAGACTGGAGCTGTACTCCAACACACCTAGCAGCTCTTGGAGATAAAAACAAAGCTGAATGGGAGAAAGCACTGATTTAGTTCAGGAGCACAGTTTATAACAGTCCTATCTGGTGTACCTCCACTGCACACCACTTGTAGAACCCCACATCCTATAGATTTGTAATTCTTGGGTGTGTTTCCAAGGACTGAAATGATTCTCACTGGTATTCAACACAGGTTCTGCCTTCACTTCCCATCATGTATCGTATGAACAGGGGAACAACTGGGACCAATGCTAGTTTAGCTCACAATTTGGACAAGAGGCCAGTTGTTGTTTCCTTCACAATTTTATGGAAGGAAACAAATTGAATACTGTAAATAATACATAGTGAAGACTAAACCAGAGGAGACTGCATAGAAGACTATCGGGGTAATTCATGCCACTTTGATTAATTAAAATGGCACCAATAGCACTCTGTGCCATACAGTGCAACAGGGTGGAGGATTGTCTTATAAATCATGGATTTGAGATGGATTTGGCATTTGTCTGTCACAAAGCAAACTGATGAGTTCTTGTCATCACAACCAGGCTGCATTCACCCTTTCTCGCACGTCACCACTGATGCCAACATTGCCTTGGAGATGGAAGCCAAGATATTTATTTATTTATTTATTTATTTATTTATTTATTTATTTATTTATTTATTTAAATAAACAAAGCAATAACAAAACAATTTTAGCCAGTAAAAAGTGATTTTAGTTGACAAAACAGTAACAGATTGTTATGTAAAATGTTTTTCAGCTGTGTTTTTAAGAAATTTCATTTATTTATTTATTTATTTATTTATTTATTTATTTATTTATTTATTTATAGTTCCATACTACTCCCTTAGTGCAAATTGCACTACCTGGGATGGTTTACAAAGTAATCAATTATAAAATACAGTTTAAAAAGCCATATAAAACACATTTTAAAACAGTCATTTACAGAAACTATTAGATAACAAATAATATATTCACCTTCTTTAAGTATTGTCCATTTATGTGGAACATTCCATGGGTCATAACCATCTCTAAGTAATCAGTTTTCTAGATATTCAGGCGGAGTCCAAAGTGGTTGAGGCAGTCCTTCCATGTCTGGATTTGCCACTGCAGTTTGTTCCTAGTGGTAGTAGCAAGCATATCATCGTCAGTGTAAAGTATGGTCTAGGGCAGTGATGGTGAACCTTTTAGAGACCGAGTGCCCAAACTGTGATTCAAGACCTGCTAATTTTTCACAAAGTGCCAACACAGCAATTTAACCTGAATACAGGTGGCCGTGAATGGTGATGTCAGGTGCCCAGAGAAAGGGCTCATAGTGCCCCTTTGGCACCTGTGCCATGGGTTTGCCAACACTGGTCTAGGGAGCATTCTGCTGCAGGTCTTATCTGATGGTATCCATGATTCACATAAACAAGAGTGGTAACCATTGCAGAGCCTTGGTGCACAACAACCATCACCAGAAAACTGTTAGAGAGGCCAACTCAGCATCATGCACAGCTGGTGGTGTTCTGTATAGCATTTTGACTCAGTCAATGAGTGGTTCCAGCACTCCGTGGTCACAGAGGGCATGCCAAACCAATTGATGTGGGCCATGGTCAAATGCCTTCTCCAGGTCTAGGAATGTCATGTGCAATGGTTGGGTCTTCTCTCAGTGAACTGATGTGCAGCAAAGACGGCATTGCCTGTTCTGTGACCTTTGGTGAAGCCACATTGGTTAGTGGTGAGTTGGACAATGTTATGAATGCGCTACTCCAGACGTTTCTCAAATATCCTTCTAGTGTGGGACGGGGGCAGATTGGCGATAGTTACCCAGGTTGGCTGAGGGATTTGGGGCAATACAAGTCCTACTAGGAACTTTTCTAAGTTTGATCTAGGGCTGTTGTTGTTGTTGTTGTTGTTGTTTAAACCAGAGCTCTTTCTGATCTTCTTTGGTCTTCTTATTGCCATTTGGACAATATGAAAAAGAGGATGAGGCAGGATTCCCTCACCTACTTTTCTTTGACAGGCAGCATGGCTGCCCCTGGTTTGAGTGTCACCATCCTTCAAGCCTGGGAAAGACAGCCTCTGTGACCTGAGCGACTGGCAACAAATGGGCAGATCTGAATGAGCCTTTTGTCATCGGGAAAGGACAATATCAAAGAACAATTATTGACACACTTTAGCTAGACAACAACAGGCTGGAGAGCTACCCTCTCTGCCCCCTTTCCTTCTCCATTTAACCCCAGGCCACACAGCATGGCTCACTAATTACTGAAGGCTGCTTTGAATGCAGGGTTCTCAACAGTTCAATTTAAGCTATTTAATCTTCAAAGCGCTGTGGAGAAGGAAGTAATTGTCTTTTGGCCAAACTTAACAAAGAAATGCTAGCATATTATCATTGTGGGGAACACATTTCAACATTCCTGTTGTGGAGACTCTTATCTCGATGGGTGAATCATAACAAATATTGGTTGTTTCCCATGTCTCCCAAAAGACAGTCAACCCACATCCTCAGTCCAACTTTTCTTTCAACAAAATGTCCATCAATATTACAAAAGAGGAGTGCCTGAGTGGGCACATGCATCCATATTGCCGTGTCCTCAAGAGACGCAAGATGGCCTTTTTGTTGGCTGAGCTTTCTGCACTTGTTCTGCAGGATCTCTCTCACTGAGAAACAGTCCGCCCAAAGTCAGGGCCAAATTAGATTTTATAGGAAGTATGCGTGTCTTAAAACAAACCATGTTCAGTCCTACAGTTGGATTTCTCACAAAGATGTGTTCTTCTACAATCAGACATGCAAATAAAGCCTCTGTTTATTTTACAGTGACCCATTCTAAGTTATAACATATTATTTGCAAGATAGTTTGATGAGGAAAATAATATGCTGTGACAAACAGACATCTTTCGCCACTTGAGGGAGCACCTCTTCTAAATATGTGCCAAACATATAATTTGTTTTTTTTCCCTCAGGGAGAAGTCAGATTATGTCCTCTCTGTAGACAACATCCCCAAGAGTAACTCTTTGCTTTTTGCACCTGGAGTGAGTAGACAGGGACAGCCAAATATACTCTGAAACAATGACAAGAATGCACTTTCATCATTCCCCTTCTAGAATCTGACTGGGATGTTAGGTCACAAAGGTTGTCAGGTTTTCAAGATCAATGCCATTCCATCCTATTTGCTCACAAGTTTGCAATTTATTAACAAGAGAGAGGGGGAGGAGAGAGAGAGAGAGAGAGAGAGAGAGAGAGAGAGATCTGCACAGAAATTTGTGGCATTTTTTCCCTTGCACATTTTGTTTCATGCACAGAATTGTGATGTGTATGTTTATCTGTACACAGTATACCCAGCTACATTATTGGAATGTATGGACCCATGTCATATTGGATCATTTTTTGATAATACCTGTTTAAAAACTTAAGTTCTCAACCTTAAAAAAATTATTCATGTCAACATATGTCTATTAAAATAAAGTACAGGTGTGTCATGCTATGGACTCAAGACTCGTTAACAGTCCGGTGGGGATGGGGGTGGGGAGGAAATGGGGAAAATGCAAAATTCAATAACCAAGGTTCTGTTTAAGAGCCTTATTGGATTTTTATAACCTGTGTGAAAAATGTCTATAAAATATAACTATAACCTTGATGGTGTCATTTTGATTAGATGCAGTAGAGCAGTATTAGCTTTTAAAACAGAATAACATTGAAAGGGTCATATAATGCTGTGTCAGTCAATCATTTCATTGTTAGTTTAATTCTATAAAGGGGTACATCTGCAGTAATATTTTTAGATACGACTATGTACTAATGGTGGATTCAAGAATTGTATGCAAAAGGTGCTACATATGGAGGGGGCATTCCTTAGTGGATAGTGTAGTTGTAAGTCTAGCAGGGGTTTGATTGAGGACGCCAACTAGAGATGGGCATGACTCATCTAAATTTTCATTTTCATTTTCTTTTTTTGTTTCGTTTCGTAACAAAAACAAAAACGAAAATTTTTCAAAAACCAAAACGGAAACGGAAACGAAACTACCAATTTTGCTGTGTTTTTCATTTTCGTTGCGGCAAATCCATTGAACTGAAAAGAATGCTAATGAAACAGCAATTTTTCATTTTCATTTTCATTTTTTCATTTCGTTACGAACCGAAAACAAAGCGAAAAATTTTTCAAAGAGAAAACGAAAAACGAAAACGAACCGAAACGGATCCCCAAACGACCAAACAAAAAACGAAACACAATTTTTTTGAGTCGTGCCCATCTCTAATGCCAACATTTAGAGGGAGCAAGAATTTGCCATTGGAGGGGTGTGACCTCCATGTTGGTGTTTGATGCTGAGTGGGTAGAGACCTACCAACTATGAACATGTATATTGACCGCATCAAACTACTCTGCTCTGGGGAGAAGTCTATCTGAACACTGAGGGAAGGTATGGAACAGTATGACCATCGTATGCTTCTCCTCATGCTTCTGTCCCATGTACTCCAATCTCATGTAAACCAAGGATAACATATAAGGCACTAGAACCCAGGGTGCCAAAATGACTAGACACAACTCTGCTCCTTAGAAGGTTACATATTGTCCTGGTTCTGATTTGACAAGGCCGAAACCATCACCAGAAGTTTCCAGGCAAAGTGATTTGGAATGCCCTTGCTGAGTGATTTTACATGGGTTCTTCATTCTCATAGGAGTGCTCATTCTGTATATCTGCTTGAAGATGGTCTTTTATTTCAGGACATTCCAGTGCCCCTCTCTACACAAAGGAGGAAAACAGCAATATATTATCATAACCCACCACCCTCACTTCCCAGTCCGTCTCCTCCAGCACCAACCTCTCCACCGTTTTGCTCCTACCATGAACAAAAAGGACCAGGAAGTCACAGGAGAAGACTGGCTACACTTGGTATAAGCCAATCAACATCTGAGAAAATAGCATGATTTGGGGTCATGCTGGACCTCTTTTTTTAAAGACTAAGAAAGGACACTTGGGATGGTCTCTGCAACTGACACCCAAATGTTCTTGGGCAGTTACACCAGAGTGACTTAAATGAGAGACCATTTGGAGGCAAATTGCCTGAAGTTAAGAATTCATCCTAGAATTATGTGTTGTGTGCTGGATGCAACAAATGATGCCTATTTAATTTGCTTTCTTAACTTGAAACATCTTGCCTTCAAATGTTATGCTCATTGCATTGTACCAGTGTAACTATGCAACAGGGTTTTAACTATACATTCGTACAGCCCCAAAGATGTCACAGATTGTCGCCTTATCAGATGTAAGGCACTTCCAGTTTAAAAAATTCTGTGAACCATCTCTTTGTAATTCCTTTAGAGAAGCAAATTTGTCATTGTTTCTCTCCCCCACCCCTCTCCCTTTGTCTGACCCTCATTTTAATGATGGCTTTTTAGCCTTGGAATATGCCTTTGTAAAAGTTCATAAAGCAGCCAGAACTTAAAGGAGGGGGATATTGTAAATTAATAACCAGCGAATTACCGCAAAAAAGCTGAATTATTTCAACAAAATGTAAATAGTATTCAGAATTTCCTTTCATATGATTCCTGTGTAAGGTACAGAACATTTCAAAAGAATTCCTTGATGTTTCATTCAAGAATTCATTTGGATGTTTCTTATATTGAAATTAGTCAGTAAAAGAAGGAAATCAAGGCAAGAGGAAGAAAGTAACAACTTTCATACGAATATGCAGCGTACCCAGCTACTCTCAATTAAGTTATTCCTGAAATAAACCTTTGTAATTTTGCCTTAACTTTGTTGTCTCACTTTGGTTGTAACTTGCAACACACTTCCACGCATGTTTATTTCAAAGTGAGTCCCTCTAAATCCAAATCCATTTGGAATACTCGCAAGGAGGTGCATTTGCAGGCTGGGGGAGTTTGAGGGAAGGAGACTTACCAGAACACCTTTGAAGCACTGGTCCCTTGGCACTGCTTCACCTTTCCCACTATGGAGCAAGAAGGGCAGACACAAAATGAATATAAAATTTAAGGTTTTAACCCTGCCCCTTTCTTGCCACCACTCTTGTATGGCTCCCTGCCTCCTCTTACCAGAGTAAGTCATTTGACAAGGGAAGATCAAGGAAGCTTTCCAACAAATCAGGTACAAAAATTAATCAAATATGAGAGCCAAATACAAAGCTAGACCAGTTGATACCTTTAGGCTACTGGTCCATGGGCACGGAGTTACGAAGAGTCTGTCACAACTATAATGACACAGCAACAAAAATAACAATTTTTTTTGCTAATATTACCCTCTTTCTCAGAGCTGTACCAAAAGTTCAAGGTTCAAGGTTGTACCAAAAGTTTGGCTGTGCCAAGAGTTCTAGGGTGTGGCCCTCGAAATGTTAGCAACTTTTGTGCTATTTTACTAGTAGCCTAAAGGTATCACTTGGTCTAGTTTTATATTTGGTTTTTGTGATGGCTACATGGCTCCCCAACTTGTTTTGCTTCAAATATGAGAGGCAACTGAACATTAAAAGCTATTGCACCAGTAATAGTAGTTGTTATGTGAGAAGCTCTGTACTTTCCCTTACTCTCCTACCACAGTATGGAACATCAGCAAATCAAAATTATGGTGGTGGTGGTGGGGCACTAGTCATAGTGTTTTGGCTGTCCTCATTCTGCAGCCTTTCCAGCTTGAGAGGGTTGTGCCTGGGAGTCTGACTATTGCATTCCATAGATTCACATTGAACCCCACATGCAGTAGGCTAACAACAGAATCTACAGACAAGCTGCACGAAAGCTAACATTGCTCCCACTGATTATCATAGTTAGAGATGGGCATGAATTCACATTTTCTGATGAATTTGGGCAGTTCATCAAAATTCATCAATCCGTATTCCCCTTAAACGAAGACACCAGACAAATGCAAATGGATGAACTTTTAGCAATGTTGATTCCTTAATTTGTTGGGCCATAAAATGGCCCCCACGGCACCTAGAGACACAAAATTCCTTCTTGTATGGGAGAGTCAGGGGATGGGTCCCTCCAAATTTGGTGCCTCTAGGTGTCTTGGGGGACACTGTATAGCATTTTAAAATGGAAATTCGCTGGAAATTCATTGATTTGTCAGGCCCAAAGTATCACCAATCATGATGAATCCCCATTTTTTTTTAAAAAAGATATTCCATCCCCATCTCTAATCATAGTTCTTTCTCCTACCCATTTCTAACCCTATGTGCTATTCTAGGTAGCACATTCTGGAAACAAGATTATGGTGACTAGCTGATTGATGGTGTACGGTAAATGTGCTCTGATATGTTTGGCCCTTTGCCATCCAAAAACACAAGCTTCCAAGTGAGGGATATTGAAAGCCAAAGTCCATAAGTAACTCAAAGTCAAGCTAATCCAGCTATATCAACAAGCAGGAAGGGCAATTCCAAGAGAATCAAGCCAGTATGGATTGATATAGAGCAGGTGAATTGCAAGCAGGTAAGAGTATAAGAAAACAGCAGGCAAGATATGAAACTCCAAAGAGATGTTACTTCCAGGGGTTTCAGAGTTCCGAGACTAAGGTTTATGCTGCTTAAGTGCTGAACCCCCCACCCCTTAAATCTCATCTGCAGGAATCTGGGCAGTTGTTCTCCCTGGGAAGAAGACTTTAGCTGCATGTCTGTGGACAGCTGGTCCTCCTAAGAAAAAAGAGCTTTCCTTCAAGGAGATTTTCCATTGAGGGATCCTCTGCTCACAGAGAGCTTTCCTTTGCATCTGGGCATTTTGCCTGGGGACCTCTACTCAGACTTGTGCTTTGAGACTGCATCTTTCTCATGGGCTGGGCCTGGACTTCAGTGATCATCCACCTCTGTCTGGGGATTTGGCTGAATCTCTCTATACCCCCCAAGACTCCAAATTTTGAAGACAAGTGTCCATGAACTACAGATTCAGAGATTCTTGATTGTTGTTGCCTAATTTTCCAGTTTCCCTATCAGTTAAAGTCTGCTGTTTTGAAAAATGTTTTTCTTACCTGTTTTCTTCCATAAGGAAACAGGTAAGAAAACATCTCTGTTTTCTTGCATAAACAGAGTCAAAGAGCTTCTTTGACTCTGTTTTTGCCCTTGTACCTTCTCTTTGGACCTTGCCATATCTTCCTTTGTCTAAGATATACATACTACTTGAACCTTGATTTCCAGGTTTTTGAAATAACTCCCAAGTGTCTTGAAGAGTTATGAATTTTCTTGCAACAAATCTCATTTCTAAAAGATGTTTCCTTTTTTGAAGCTTGAATATGACCATGTTAGATGCCTTCAGAACTATTTTGTTACTCTCATAAAAGCTGAATTTTAATGCATTATGATTACCATTCCTGAATGGGAGTCTAGCGGGTAGCCTTGTTACTCTGTTGTAGCAAACGAGAAACCAGGCATCATGTAGCTCCTATAATGAAGAGGTACTAATGAGGTTCCATTAGGGCCTCAATAACTTCCACTCCAACCTAAACCTTAGCACAGACCATTCCATGGAACAGGTTAACTTCCTGGACACCATGTAATGAACAGATAAATGCCACTTTAAAGCAAACCCAGAGGCAGACAATCATAATTACAGGCTGCCAGCTGTCACCCTGAACATATTTTACAAACCCATCATTTACACAGCCAAGCTACTGCATCTGCTCAGAACTGCCTGAAAGAGATTCCCTACTGGAAGGGCTGAAGGAGACCTTTCTGAGACTCAAATACCCACCAGATGCTGTAACACAGGAGAGTAAAATTGTCAGCAATGCCTTACTAATTTTTATATTGGACAAACAGGGTTAAACTCTGTGTAAAAGAGGAAATGGCACAAAATGGACACCAGGATAGAAATACCCAGAAATCAGTGGGTATCCTTCCTGGATACACTTTCTGTGATCTCAGAGTTGCAGTCCATGAGCAAAGAAACTTCAACAACACATTCCAAACCAAGACAACTGAGCTGGAATACATCAGGAAGTTCAGCACACAGTCTCTAGGCATAAACAAAGAAAATGGATTCCTGTGTAATTTTATATACTAACCTAATCATCTGAATCTTTGTCATTCAGTTTGAACCTAATCACCACCATTGTGGTGGAATTAATTACTTCCCACTGTTTGTTAAAGATATAGTTTTAAAATATTGCCATGGAGAACTGCTGGTAGTTTAGAGGTGTTACCTAGATTTTAAATTCCCACTCTGTTCATCTGAAGTGTGCTTGGACATACAAGACCACATGAAAAAAGAAAGCTGGTTTGTCTTATAGGTGTTACATGACTTCTGATTTCCCTTTTGATCCGGAATGGTCCAAAAATCAGATTTTGGTGCAATTAGTGATGAATGCAATTGGCACTACATTTTTGGGTCCTTTTTTTAAATTCAAGAATAAAGTGGGTATGATCAATGAAGGAGTAAGTTGGCTAGGTAAGGCAACGAGTTGGGTTCCATGGCTGCAGAGCCAGAGGTTGGGAGTTTGATTCCCGGCTGTGCCTTCTTAGAGACAAGTCAGCTCTTTACACCAACAAAAATCACTTACGACCACTCTAAACCAAGAAAAACCTGAAAGGAGTTGGCATAACTCAGAACTTACATGAAAGCATACAATTATTACTACTGTTGCTGCTGTTCTTGTTAAAACAACAAATTCTCAATTATTTTTGCCTCCAGTGGCAGATTGATGAGTTGTGGCATTATTTCCCACCACCAGCAAGAATAATGAGGAATTTTTAGGTGGTTTCAGTAGATTAGTAGTATGGAAGAAGATAGTTTTTCTGTGTGCATGTCAGGGGTGGAATTGTCATTTTTAAACACAAAATAGACCTTTCTCCACAAAATTTCAAAGGATAAAATGACAAAAATTGTGAGAATTGTCCAATCTACCAGATGAGTTTACCTCTGTTTAAAAACTTAATGCACTGAATAGACAGCATGCTTGTTTATCAACAATCATATGTGCTTGTGTATATGTGTGCTTTTGTGTGCTTTTGCTTCTCAAAGGGAAATGTCACATATTAGACATGGGCACGACCAGAAAAAATGACGTTTCGAGTTTTCATTTGTTGGAACGGGTCCGTTTTGGGTCGTTTCCGTTTGTCGCGAAATTTTTCAAAAATTTGTCGTTTCCGTTTGTCGTTTGTCATTTGTCGTTTCCACCGCGATTTAGTGCGATTTGACTTCCCAGAGCATAGGGGCGTCCCGCAATCAGGGCTGGCGCTAGGTGTTTTGGTGCCCTAGGCAGTGGGTGGGGCAGGCCGGGGGGCGGGTGGTGGCCGTGGGTGGGCGAGTGGGTGGCCGGTGGCCGTGGGCGGGTCAGTGGGCGGGAGGCGGCGCGGGCCGCAGGCGGGTGGCGGCGCAGGTGGACGGGCAATTGGGCAGTTAAGATATCACTTAGGAAGGATAGAGGTTCTGTTCTTGGCTTGCACCCCAAATGTGTGTGTGTGTGCAAGCAAATTGAAGTTGGGAAAATAGAAAATAAATGGTAGTATATAATATATTTTAAAATAAATCCACACCTCCCACTCACAGTCGAACCTCCCCCTTTATCCAATATCAGAAAAAAATCCTCAAACTGCCAGAGAAGAAATAAAGAATAAACTGCTATTCCCTTCAGCAGACAAAGCTGCAGGGAATCAAATAAATTATTTTCTAAATTCAATTCCCTCCCTGCCTGCCTAACTTAAATCCTAAAGCCTCCAGCCTCCCTCCTCAATCTTGATTGGATCACACCAGCACCAGCAGCCAGCCCTCCTCCCTCAACCACATCCATACACCCAACTGCGATTTCTGGAAGGTGCCTCGGCTTTTTATGCCCTCCGAGACATCCAGAAGTGCCAGTCAAAAACCTGGTGATGCCATTGGTGGAATGGTTCAAAATAATTGCATGGTCCAATCCCATGCCCAGCCCAAATGGGCAGGTCTAAAAAAATAAAAAATAAAATAAAATAAAATAAAATCAATACGACGTTTTATTGCTATAAAAAACCCACTGCTGCTACTATAAAAATTTAGGCATTTAAAAATAAATAAATTTCACATGTTTCTGTGGTGATTTGGTGTGTTTTTTGACCACGATTTCAAAAGAAAAATTGTGGTCGCCATTTTGGATCCCCCCCACCGCATGGCATTTAGCGAGACAGACGACGAGGATGACCCCCCCAGCCTGGTGCAAGCAGCCCAGGACAGGAGAAGGGGGAAAGGACGGGGACCCCCAGAAACCACCACTCTGGTAGGTGGCAAAGCCTCAGGCAGGCATATTTTCACTTGCTTTTTTGGCCGGGAGTCGGGTTTTTTTTAAAAAAAAAAAACTTTTAAAAACTTTTTCTGTGCTTCGCATCGCACAATCGCCGCGATGCCACAAACGGAAACGAAAAACCCGACCAAATTTTTCTTTTTTCGGTTCGAGTTCGAGTTCTGACGGCTTAATTATTGTTACCGTTTCCGTTACGTAACGGAAACGATAACCGAAAACGGAAACAACAATTTCACCGAGTCGTGCCCATGTCTATCACATATATGTACACATATACACAAACGCATATGATTTTGGACATGTCGGACAAATTGAAGAGACCCTAAAGAGAGGGACGTGGTGGCTCAGTGGACTAGAGCACTGAAACGGTTGGCTGCAAAGTCGGCAACTCAGCAGTTCGAATCCCAGGTGCCATGCAGCCAAGTGAGCTCCTGCTGTTAACCCCAGCTCCTGCCAACCTAGCAGTTCGAAAGCATGTAGATAACACTGTAAAAAGTGGGAAGGTAAACAGTGTTCTGTACAGTCATGCCAGCCACATGGCCAAGGACTTGCACTGGCTCTTGGCTTGAAAACGGTGATGAGCACCTCCCCTAGAGTTGGACACGACTAGCACGCATGTGCAGGGGGAACCTTTACCTTTACCTAAGGAGAGAAAAGTAATTTGTCCTACTCTCAATGGCAGGGATTTAAAATTCTTCATCAAGGATTTTTGTTGGGTTGATATGTTCCATACACAAGCCTCAGTTGTCAAAAAACTGCCATGGCAATTGCTTTATGTCTGGATAACTAGGTAACTGATTAAAGTAGTTAAGTGATTTTTTTTAAAAAAAGGATTAGGCTACTGGGACTTTTCCTTACTTTGTCATGAATGGTAGTGAGCAGAAGATGGGATCCTGTAGACCATTTTGACTGCTTCCATTGGTGTTGTCAACATTCAGGATGCCCTTGGCTATGTAAGCCTTAGCATCCTTTTTCCTACTGTCAATGTGGACACAGTATTATGCAGCAACGTGGGGCCATGCCCTAACATTGTGAATTGTAGATGCAGAAGCACAATGACCTACTGGAGGGTGGTTTGTGTGTGTGTGTGTGTGTGTGTGGAAAAAATTGAATTGCTTTAATGCACATCTAGAGATGGGCACGACCAGGAAAAAATGACATTTCGAGTTGTCGTGTGTTAGAGCCGGCCCGTTTTGGCTCATTTCCGTTTGTCGCGAAATTTTTCAAAAATTTGTCATTTCGTTTGTTGTTTTTGTCTGTCGTTAGTACTGGTTTGGGGGGGTAGCGGGCTCCTGGAGGCACCTCTCTGGGGTGGGTGCCTCCTCTGGCCCGCTTCAAAGGGAAAGCGGGCTCCTGGAGGCATCTGGGGTGGGTGCCTCCTCTGGCCCGCTATGAAGGGAAAGCGGGCTCCTGGAGGCACCTCTCTGGGGTGGGTGCCTCGTCTGGCCCGCTACAAAAGGGTACGCATAGCCAATTGGATATGCATACCAAGTTGCAGTGGCAGGCAGAGGCACCTCTTTTTTTGGGGGGGTGCCTCTGTGACTCACTACTGGCATACTGGTATATGGTGCACTTGGGCTGGGGATGGGGAGGAACAAAGTGAGAGAGGACCCCTATGGGTGCCCTCTGGCTCACTAAGAAGGGAAGTGTACTTGCGTGTAGTGCAATGCGAGTACACAGATCTGGCTTAGGGTTAGGGTTAGCGCAAGGGCTAGGCTTAGGGTTATGGGTAAGGTTAGGGTGAGTTAGTGGGGTGCACCTCTGGGTGCCTCTGTGACCCACTAAGAAGGACAGTGTACTGGCGTATGGGTTAGGGTTAGGGTTAGGGTTCGGGCTAGGGTTAGTGGGCTTTTTATGCCCGATTGGCACATCCCAGAAGTCTCGGTCAAAACCTGGCCAAGTGGCCATACAATTGATGGAATGGCTCCAAAATTTGCATGGTCCACTCCCATGGCCAGCCCATCATTGCGCAGGTGTAAAAAAATAAAAATAAAAATAAAATAAAATAAAATCAATGGAGACGTTTTGTTGCAAGAAAAACCCACTGCTGCTACTGTAAAAATTCAGGCAGTTTTAAAATAGCTATTTTTGCATGTTTCTGTGGTGCTTTGGGGTGTTTTTGGACCACGATTTCAAAATAAATATTGTGGTCGCCCCATTTTGGATCCCCCGTCCGCACTGCATGGCATGGCGAGTTGGCGAGACGACGAGGATGCCCCCCACCAGAGCAGCCCAGGACAGGAGAGGGGGGGAGGCCGGGGACCCCCCCCCCAGAAACCACCCCTCTGGTAGGTGCCCTCACTTAGGCAGGCATATTTTCGCCTGCTTTTTTGGCCGGGAATCGGGTTTTTTTTATTTTTAAAACTTTTTTTTCTGTGCCGCTTGGCATCGCGTGATCGCTGCGATGCCAGGAACGACAACGACAAATCAGACCCAATTTTTCTTTTTTCGGTTTGAGTTCGAGTTCTGATGGCTTAATTGTCGTTTCTTTTTTCGTTACGTAACGGAAACAAGGAACAGAAATGGAAACGAGAATTTCGCCAAGTCGTGCCCATGTCTATGCACATCTTTAGGACAGCTGAAGAAGAATTCAAACTTACAACTAGGAACGCTGTTCAAAGTGCTAAGCCAAAGGCAGAGAGAGCTTGTGGACTGAACATGTAGACTCACTCTGAAGGTTGGGGGTGATGTGCTCCCTCTTACCTAAATAATGGGGTGCCTAGGATTCCTCATAAGAAAGGTAGTCACTGATGATGGTAAAGGAAGAATCATCTACTGTACTGAGGGGAAGGAGGGAAGAAATGGCATTTATAAAGCCATTTAGTTTCCCAGTCATTGCTGCAACTTCTGCTTATTTACTAGGGCAGGATCTACCCAAGTTTGAACACTTTCTAGTCTTACTAATACTAGCAGGAGAGATACAGCCACCTGTTTAACTCTCCCATTGAGACCTATGAGGCTTAGAAGTGCTTACATTGTCTGTTTGCCTATCACGTTTGTATGGCCTTTTACGCACGAAGGGTATGTGTCTGTGTTGGAGATACATGTGGAACATGTGAATGTGTTTAAAGGTAGTGTGTGCCTATTCTAAGATACCAAAGGAGTTCAAGCAGGCATGCAAATGGATGTCATGTTTGCTCGGGTTAAAACAAATAACCTTTGCAGACCCCTGTGTGTGGGAGAAGAATATTGTGTGACACGTCTCAAGATAAAGGCAGGTGCAGCTGTGGCTTGCAATCTGGAGCATAGTGCTATGCAAATATGTTTGAAATGTTCTAATAGGCGATGTAATGGTTTTCTGCCATATAAATGTCTTTCATCCCATGAAGCTTAACAGGGTTGCTGGACAACATAAAACAGGGTGTTCTGTTCAAAGGCATTGTCGAACCACTGACAACAAATCCAAACACTTAGGAAGTTGGCAGGGTCATTATGGACACATGAAGCAGCCTTAATTTAAGTCCGATGACTGGTCTGTCTCCACTAACCATGTCTATTCTGACAGGTGGCCATAGTCCCTGTTTTCAGGAAGAAGTGTTTCTCAATTTCTCCTGCCTTTGAAATCCTGTTAATTGGTGATGGCAAGAGTAGAATTTAAGGCCTCCCTTTTAAAAAAAAAAAGATGCAAAACATGTGGAAGTCATAGAGTCAATCTAAAAGGAATAAACAAGATGTCTATTGAGCTATCTGCAAGTTGAGTCATGGTAACTGGACAAGAGGACAAAGTGAACTATAAAATGGTGGACTAGCAACTAGCTTTCTTCAGACTGATGAAGCTGTTGGGATGAGCAGTGAAATGTTTGAATCTCTCAAGAAAAAGAAGTCCAGTTGCTATGACTCAACTTCCAGATAAACGCAGCTGAATGATTGAGAATCTTCATAGACATGTTTGACAAGTAACGTGGGCCCAAACTGTGGGGAGTGTTAAACTAACCAGAGGACATATGTAACACCAGACCTACAAATTTGGCTGCAGGGAGCAAATGTCAGCACTGATGCCTCTTCCCCAAGTTGTGGAGATGGCACGATAAGCTCATACTCAATCATATGTGGAGGTCAACATATATGCATATCTTTGTCAGATAAACTCCAGATAAACTCACCTGGATGACTGAGAATCTTCACAGACATAAAGATGTTGAGCTTCATTTGGGGACTATTTCTTCATGACAGAGGTGCTGGGATCTGAGAAAATCAGTCATGCAGAGGGTTTCTTTACCCATATAGTCTGAGGTATATTTTCGTTCCCCTAATCCCCCTCCCTTCAAATAAATCCTTATACCATTAGCATAGTCTCATCTGTGAAAGTCTAGCAATGACAAACAGAAGCCACTGGATAGAGTTCATTTTTCTTTAAAAAAAAATCATAGGCATGAATCCAGCAGATGACTTACAGTATGCGTACTCAAATTAAATTGTGTAAAATTTGCCATACTGAACTGTGCGAACTACTAAGGCTTCCTTATTGTTACAAGGTATAAACCTAATTGTGGAAACAGGTACCTATCTAATATCTCTATTGCTATGCCTAGAGTAGACCCTGGACCTCCATCCCATGCGAAGCTAAGCTGACCCCATCTTTGCTCTCCTTCCGCAAGCAGGTAAAGAATCGATCTGTAATTGGTTAAATCAGCAATTTGGAAAACTCAAATGACTATAGGTGTGTGTGTGTGTGTGTGTGTGTGTGTGTGTGTGTGTGTGTGTGTGTGTGTGTGTGTGTGTGTGTGTGTGTGCGTGCACGCGCGTGCGCATGCACATGTGTTTGCATTGGTATAGGCTAAATTTGTGAACATGATAGGTGCTAAAATGGGGAGAAATCTCACCAAAAGTCAACTGACTGACTTCAGGAGTTTGCATACAAGACACTTTTACAGTTGCTTTAAAAAACTACTGAGCAGACTGGAGTAATTTTTGCCCCATTTGATTTGAATTCCCCCCTAGATTTGAATTAATTGGCAATTTCCCTTTGCTTTGTCGTGGAACTAAATCTTCCTGTTCCATTTTAATCTGCACCTCAAACAAATTAGTCCCATTTGTTCAATGTTCATCTGGAATTTAGGATTCATCTGACTCCCATTCATAGACCTAGTACAGACCTTATTTATAAGCTGTCCATGAGTATATGCCAATTACATACCCTTTTTTGGGGGGGGTGTTGGGCTCCTTGCTCTCTAACATTTTAGTAGACAGCAGAAAGTTCTCTTGAACTTGTGAAACAGCATTTATTGGCAGTGTTTGTGGCAGTGAAAGTTGACCTGGCATGGCTCAGAGAGGTGTCCTTTTGCTTTCGATCTAGTCCTGAAAAACCACCATGGCTGTAATAATTTGCTTCTAGCACTAGCCTGGCAGCTGTCTTAATTTACAAGGTCAGTGCCAGCATAACCTAAGCCAAACTTTTGGAGACCTTGGGGTCAGGTTTCGCAGAGCTGCACATTCTTCTTTGAACCGAAACTCAGGGAACTTGACATGCTTTAAAGATGAATGTTCATTGCTTCTCACATTTGCAGCTTCAAAAGACCAATTACTACTGGGCTGACACAGACAGGTTTCATGATACTTCCTGTGCAAAGTGCTGCTTTCCCTGCACTCTGTCTTTTGAGGCTCCTGTTTTCCTTGGCCAGTTTCTCTTCAGCCATGCAAAAAAATCAATGCCAGGTTTCCTCACACTTCTGTCTTGCACTTGTTAAAAGCAATTAGGATTTGGATCTCGAGCAGCACTCTCAATACTCTTACCAGGACTGAGATGTTTATGTTCTCAGTAATGGCTACAGGAATCTTGAATTATTTAGGTTGTTTTGTCATTGAAAATATCAGAAACATCTGGCTTCTAAAAGGAATTTCACATTTTTGACAGTGACTGTCTGCAATGGATTGAAATTGAGAATGCCATTTAATCAAGACAAGTTTTTAAATGGCTAACATGTATACAAGTACATTTTAAACTAATAAAGTTATACAAAGGCAGCCGGACAGTGAGTGTTGGAAGGAATAAAAGTATTTCAGATTTATTTATTTATTTATTTATTTATTTATTTATTTATTTATTTATTTATTTATTTATTTATTTGATTTATATACTGCCCATCTAGCTACAGGATAGAGATGGGCACGACTTGAAAAAAAAATTTTTCGAGTTGTCGTTAGTCGGGCCAGTCCCGTTTCGGGTCGTTTCCGGTTTTCGCGAAAATTCACAAAAATTAGTCGGTTCGTTTTTTTGTTTTTTCGTTGTCGTTAGTACTGGGTTTTTTTGGGGGGGGGAGCGGGCTCCTGGAGGCACCTCTGTGGGGTGGGTGCCTCCTCTGGCCCGCTATAAAGGGAAAGTGGGCTCCTCACCCACTAGGAAGGGGAAGCAGGCTCCAAGAGACCCCTCTACATGGGGGTCTCCCTTCCTCACCTGCTGCTGCTGCAAAATGCTATGCAATAGCCATATGGATATTGCATAACAGAATGTGCAGACAGTGAGACCAGTGTGAGAGTGATAGAATCATGCCTTCCCTGCACAAGGCTCTCGCACCACCATGTCTCACACAGAAGGGAAGTGTACTTGCTGCGTGTAGTGCAATGCAAGCAAGTAGATCTGGCTTTAAGGTGGCTTAGTGCAATGGCTAGGGTTAGGCTAGTGACGGGTAAGGTTACGGTGGGCTAGTGGGTTGCACCTCTGGGTGCCTCTCTGACCCACTAAGAAGACAGTCTGTGACATATGGGTACGGAGTCAAGGGTTAGGGCTAGGGCTAGGGCAGGTTTTAGGGGGCTTTTTGGCACATCCCAGAAGTCTCCATGGCCAAGTGGCCATGCGATTGGTGGGATGGCTCCAAAAATTTGCATGGTCGTCCACTCCCACATGGCTGGCCACTCGGCCAGCCCATCATTGTGCAGGTGTAAATAAAATAAAATAAAATAAAATCAATGGAGGACAGAGGAGGAGAGGAGAGACATTTTGTTGCAAGAAAAAACCCACTGCTACTGTGAAAAATCTGGCAGTTTATAAATTTTCGCGTGTTTCTGTTGTGCTTGTGTGTTTTTGGACCACGATTTCAAAAACAATATTGCGTTCGCCGGCCCATTTTTGATCCCCCGCCCGCACCGCATGGCATGGCGATGGCGACTCGCGAGTCCGGCTGCCCAGGACGGGGGGGAGGCGGGACCCCCCTCCAGAAACCACCCCTCCGGTAGGTGCCCTGCGCCCTTAGTCAAGCAGGCATTTTTCCGCCTGCTTTTTTGGCCCGGGAATGGGTGGGGGAGAGTTTAAAAGTTTTTTCCTGTGCCGTCCGTGCCGCTTGCTTGCGCTTTAATTGCGGCGGCCGGCGGCCGGCGAGACTGGGCTTTTTGGTGGCTGCGAGCCTGCAGCGAGTCCCACAGAGCAGTCCACTAGGACGGGGGATGGGGGGGAGGCCGGGGACCTCCAGAAACAACCCCTCTGGTAGGTGCCCTGAGGCACGGCAGGCATTTTTCCGCCTGCTTTTTGGCCGGGAACCGGTTTTTTTTAACTTTTAAAAACTTTTTTTCTGTGCCGCGTGGCATCGCGCGATGCAAGGAACGAGCACAACAAATCAGACCAAAATTGTTCGTTCGTCGGTTCGAGCTCGAAGTCTGGGGGAGTAATTCCCGTTACCGTTTCCGTAGAGTAACGGAACCGAGTAATGGAAACGGAAACGGGAATACCGCTAAGTCGTGCCCATCTCTACTACAGGACCACTAATGACCTGTTTCAATTGTTCTCCTATTTATTGGCCAGAATTCTATGGTATAGTATATGGGGAAAAACATGGGTTTTGCTGTTTTTGAGCTATTTGGCCAACTGATTGGGACACCAAACACATGACACAATCAGCCTGTTGCATGTCCAGGACTGTGTGACCCTAGATATGAGCTTGTGATCGAGATATAGACAACTAGAATGACCGTACACAACAGTTACACAATTTTGGATGCTCACTGTACTTAACCAATTGGATTTTGGCCATCACTTTCAACATGAGTTCTAACTGTTTTGGAATTACTTACTATTAAGGTACCAATAATTTTTATGATGAACAAATCAGTTTCTTAGAAGTGAAATCTTTGTATTGAGAAATATATTTGACTAAGTTTAGTAAGACTTTATGCCTCAGTAAGTACGTACAGAATTATAGCTGAAATGTATATTGAGGATGCTTACAGAGATAAAAAGCAGATGGATGAGGAAGCTGAAGTAATCCAAGGAGTTACCCAGGAACACAACAGACTATGATTTCACATTTTTGTCCAAAGTAGCCCTGTATTCTGGGTAAAACTATTTGAAAACAGCTGGAACAGGACAAGAAGACAAGACAAGACAAAAACAACACACTGCTCAGAAAAAAAGAGATCCAGGCACTTCATGTGTGTGTTTGTGTGTGTGTGGTCCCCCCCCCGAGTGATGGTGATTTAGGGGACCCTCCCAAACACAAAAACTATTGTTTGTTTTTAAATTACTTTTTAAATATTTGTGATTTTTGCATTTGTGAGCAAGGGGCTTTGGGGTAACAAGGAACAGCCCAAAATGTCCCTGGAAGACTTCATGCAGACCACAGACCACACTTAGCCCAAGCTTGTTATAAAGGATAGAGATCGTTTTTCACTCCAGAATGGATTGATAATAAAAATAATAAATATAAAAAAGGACAACTGGCTATTTAACAATGAAAAGGGGCATAAGGAATTGAAACCACTAACCTTCTAAGCTGCCTTGGGTCCTTTTTCAAGGAGAAAGTAGGGGTAAAATACTCTAAAATAAATAAATAAATAAATACACCCAGTTATTGGGGAAAGGATATGCAAAGGATTTTTTTATGTAACGTTTCCTTTTTATCTATAATAATGATAACATTATTTAAAAAAAGAAAATTAAATATTATGGGAACCTTTGGAATTAAGCAAGTATTCGCAAACAGAAAAATCCTTGAGATGTGAGAAGCAAAAGAAGTTTGGAATAAGCAATAAGCTTGTTCATTCTTCAGTTAAGAGGCCCAAGAAGGAGAGGAGTCCAGTCTGATTCCCCTGATTAACAGAAAATAGAATTTATTGTTTTTCATTTTTAAAAAATTAGGTACTTCAAATAAACCTACAATGTTAAGATAATTACAGAACTTTCAAAAAAATAAAATACCTCTGTTTAAAAAGATGTTGCACTATTATGAACACTATTAGTCTGTCACAGAGACTAAACAAATTATTATTAATTTAAAGAATAGTCTGTCTGCTGAAATAGACAATATCACAGGAGTATATTGTAAGAAAGTGATTAAACACCTCTTACTGTATGAATACAGATTGTTCTAAAATGTACCTCAGGGTAGGAACTGGGAAGCCACTCCAGTATTCCTGCCAAGAAAACTCCATGGACGTGGAGTCACGAAGGGTTGCTCACAACTGTAATGACACAAAACACACACACACACACACACACACACACACACACACACACACACACACACACAAGCAGATATGTGTCTGTATCTGTATCACTATTGCGCCAAGATATAAGATTGAAAGAAATATTATAAGAGTAGACCAGGCATGTCCAAACTTCAGCCCTCCTGATGTTTTGGACCACAACTCCCAGAATTCCAAGCCTGTATTTCCAATGGCAAAGGACTGTGGGAGTTGTGGTCCAAAACATCTGGAGGGCCAAAGTTTGGACATGCCTGGAGTAGACGAAATACTGTACTAGAATGAACTATTAGTCCTCATAATCATGTGGGGAGAATAAAAAGACAATTTCCTGCTGAAAATAACTAGCTTTCCAATAGACTTTCCTGCAAAAAAGCAAAGCAAAGCAAAGTGTGTGTTAGTTTCGCACCACTTAGTTGCTGGGTTTTATTCTGATTTCATGCATGCCCAGCCCAATGTAGTGGTCACTTCCTGACTCGGCAGCCTCCATTTTGAAACTTGCTGTAAACCAGACCCATACCAACTAGTCAGTGAAATTTTAAAGTTATTGTCATGAATATTTATCTACAAACAAATCTGCACAACACTGCAAGTATTAAATATAATACAGGTTAATAATAAAATGCACAAACTGTGCTCTCTGCTCTTAAAATCGCCTGTAAAATCTATTCTACTGGTAAAACTTTACACCTGCATGTCTTCTGAAATTATTTTAGCAATAATTAGGATATTAGATGTCTCCAGCAATGTACCATAAAGTTCAGTCGAGGAGGGCCATTAACTACAATTTTCACATTGTTTGCACTGCGGAGGAAAAATAACAGCGAGATAATTCTCAGTAACTTAATACCTTTAAATGGCTTATATGAATATACTTCACTCTCTATTGCAGGGATTTACCTTAATGATATCATTCCAGAAGAATCTGCTTTGGATCAAATTAGGTTAAAGATCAGGGCTGTCAGATGATGTCACTAGATTCCATCGCTGAAAGAGCTGGGGTCAATGTGAGTACAAAAACCAATTGGTATTCAAATATTATTCATCTTTAGTTCTCAGATGTATGTGTGCATCTATGCATGTGTGTGTAGATATATGAGTATAAATACAGAGTTGTGTATGTGTGGATGTGCATGCATAAATATAATTAACTGTATATATCTATATATAGACAGAAAGACAGAAAGACAGACAAATACTATTGCCGTTATATCTAGGTATGATCATGTGGGGAAGGAAAGGACATTATAGAGTATCTCCTATGCAATTCTTATTGCAATGAAGTAGACCTTACCTGGCACAAGTATTTGCATGTGCAGCCTGCACCTTTGCTGGAAGATGGAGCAATCCATGTTTGAATATGCAGCTCCTCATCTAATTTGGACAAGCGGCTGTCATTTTCAGATGTGCCCAAGGTCTCCAATCTAATTGAGCTGCCAGGAATCTTGAGGGACAGACCTCAACTTCCAAGGAACTGAGTTAAGAACTGAAGGCTAGTGCATGGCAGATTAGGGGCTGAGTCTAGTGTAGAGAGGGGTCCAAACTTTTTTTTGAGACTGATGGTTCCGGATCATTGAAAAGAAGAGGCTGGCTACATGTAGCCACATCCCTTATTTGATGAATTCTGCCAAATGGTATTATCAAGGGCTCAGGTGCTATAAGAAAGTTAAGCTTCCCAGGGCCGATTGCAGAAGGGTGCTCTTGTGGCAGGTGTCAAGAGGAACAGAGCCTCTTCACACCAGCCTCTGGGAAGACCTCTACACAACCATTGCTGCCACCCTTCCCAGACTGTGTGCCATGGCTTCATGGACTGCCTGGAAATCCACCCAAAGTTGCCACAACATCCTCTGACCCTTCCCCCTTCCTTCTACCCCCATCACCCAAAGTATCCTACAGCATTTACTTCTAGGTGTTCTGTTGTCTCTGGATGGCAGAGAGAGGGAACCATGGGATGGGACTGGCAATACACCTTGGAAAGGTATATTCATTTTTTTAAAATTACCCGCCAAGCCGAGAATAAGTGAAATCTTGGGTTCTGATCCTGTAGAGAGTAATCCAGTATGTCTCTCCCAGTTAGTTTCACTGTACTGGGGAGCCACAACTAGTGGCAAATAAGAGTCAAAAGTGTTTGGAAATCACTCACCTATGGCACAATGCTAAAAATTGTTGGAAGATATTGCCTCGTAGTAAAAATGTACCACATATTATCCAAAGTGGCACCTGTGTGGTACCCCACAGATTAACTTACAGAAAATCAGCTTGCTCGCCCTGCTACATACAGTTTGTTCCAAACTGAAAAGATCAATTAGCCAATCAGTAATTATTCGACAGTTGTGCCAAAACTTTTGCCAACCCAAAATACTAGTCATAATCTTAACTGGATTGTGCCACATTGTTCTTGTCACCATTGGTGTTCCACATATAAATCTGACTTTTTGGTAATACAACAGTGATAATTATGTCTCCTTGTGCACCTCCTCCATGTAATAAAACCTCAGACAGATTGATCATTGTCAGGTCAGAGCAGATAAGGAAGGCAAAATGCCTGGCCACAGTCAATTGGTACCTCCCCAGTAGACATGGGCACGACCAGAAAAAATGATGTTTTGAGTTTTTGTTTGTCGGAACGGGTCCATTTCGAGTTGTTTCCGTTTGTCGTGAAATTTTTCAAAAATTTGTCATTTCTGTTTGTCGTTTGTCGTTTCCACCGCGATTTAGCGCGATTTGACTTCCCAGAGCATAGGGGTATCCCGCAATCTGGGCCGGCGCTAGGTGTTTTTGCGCCCTAGGTGGCAGGTGGGGTGGGGGGCGGGTGTCGGGTTGGAGGTGTGGGTGGGCAGCGGTGGCGGGGGGCCATGGGTGGGCGGTGGCCACGGGCGTGCGAGTGGGCGGAGGCGGCGCGGGCCGCAGGCAGGTGGCGGCGTGGGCGGACAGGCGAGTGGGCAGTTAGGATATCACTTAGGATAGAGGTTCTGTTCTTGGCTTGCACCCCAAATGTGTGTATGTGCAAGCAAATTGAAGTTGGGAAAATAGAAAATAAATGGTAGTATATAATATATTTTAAAATAAATCCACACCTCCCACTCCCAGTCGAACCTCCCCCTTTATCCAATACCAGAAAAAAATCCTCAAACTGCCAGAGAAGAAATAAAGAATAAACTGCTATTCCCTTCAGCAGACTAAGCTGCAGGGAATCAAAGAAATTCTTTTCTAAATTCAATTCCCTCCCTGCCTGCCTAACTTAAACCCTAAAGCCTCCAGCCTCCCTCCTCAATCTTGATTGGATCACACCAGCACCAGCAGCCAGCCCTCCTCCCTCAACCACATCCATACACCCGACTGCGATTTCTGGAAGGTGCCTCGGCTTTTTATGCCCTCCGAGACATCCAGAAGTGTCAGTCAAAAACCTGGCGATGCCATTGGTGGAATGGTTCAAAAAAATTGCATGGTCCCATCACATGCCTAGCCCAAATGGGCAGGTCTAAAAAAATAAAAAATAAAATAAAATAAAATAAAATCAATACGTTTTATTGCTATAAAAAACCCACTGCTGCTACTATTAAAATTCAGGCATTTAAACTAAATAAATTTCACATGTTTCTGTTGTGATTTGGTGTGTTTTTGACCACGATTTCAAAAGAAAAATTGTGGTCGCCATTTTGGATTCCCCCCACCACCACATGGCATGCAGCGAGACAGACGACGAGGATGACCCCCCCCAGCCTGGTGCAAGCAGCCCAGGACAGGAGAAGAGGGGGGGAAAGGCCGGGGACCCCCCAGAAACCACCCCTCTGGTAGGTGGCAAAGCCTCAGGCAGGCATGTTTTCGCCTGCTTTTTTGGCCGGGAGTCTGGTTTTTTTAAAAAAACTTTTAAAAACTTTTTCTGTGCTTCACATCACGCGATTGCCACAATGCCACAAACGGAAACGAAAAACCCGACCAAATTTTTCTTTTTTCGGTTCGCGTTCGAGTTCTGACGGCTTAATTATCGTTACGTAACAGAAACGATAACCGAAAACGGAAACGACAATTTCGCTGAGTCGTGCCCATGTCTACTCCCCAGTCAAAGATATCTGGATCTTTCTGAAGGAGTTCTTTTAATTGCATCCTTATACAGTACTGCAGATTTATTTGATGGGCATTTTATTTGATTGTGGTTCAGTTTGGTTTGAAAAGTGTTTTATGCAAGTCACCACAGGAGTCCTATCAGAGAAACAGCCAATAAATTACTGAAACATATTAAAAACAAACAAACAAACAAAAACTCACACTTGATAATTTGTATCACACAAGCCATTGCCCCAGTGTTTTCCCGTAGTGGAGAAGCAGGGTTTTGTTTTGCTTTGTTGGCCATTTGGCAATCCAAGTGGTGTAACAGGCTGAAAAATAAGCAAGCACATTAAATTGTCTCAGTGGGGAATGTCTGAACTTAACTCAATTGTCAAGGTTTAGCCTTAAATAACACATGGTGCCACTAAGAGTGTTAAAGAACGGTATGATGAACATTCCTTCCTCCTATGAAAACTCTGTAGAGTGACTGTTATCATTTATAGTATGAATATAAAACTGCTACATCTAAAAAAGGAGTACAAACTCTCAGTACTTCATTGTGTTTGAGAACTCTAAATTGCAATCAAATAAGTCTGCATTGAACACATGCAGGTTATGTCGCCCTTGGCAAATAGCAGGAGCAGCTGCTATCATCTGTCCATTATATTTCATATTACTCATTACCTCTTCCTCCCCCCCCCAAGACACTTCTCTACAACAGACATCAACATGCGCGTTCCTCTTGTGGAGTCATTTGTCACCCTATTCCTCATCTGCCTATTGTTTAACATTTCTTCCTCCTCCATTGTCTGAGTCCTTGTCCTCTCTTGAAATGCCCTGCAGGCCATGATTATTTTGTCTACTTGTCCAACCATTTTCCAAACATTTGGTTCACTTCCTTGTATTTAATGGTGGCAGGGGTAGACTTGTTTGGAAAAACCCAATCTTGCATTATTCTTCTTCTTTAACACTGGTTGTCTGCAGGGAGCACATTCTGTATCTCTTACTAAGCAAGTCAGTGGCTGAACTGGTTTGGGGGATGCTATGGGGAAGATGGTGTGTGTGTGTGCATGCAGAAGGCGACCTTCTCAGTTAGTTTCTTTCCCCCCCCTTTTTCCCCCCTTCCTCCTTCCTCCGCCCGGTGTCCTGCCGCCATCTCGCCTCTTTTTGTCCTGTCCCTCACTGCTTGTTTTTATTGCTGTTAGCCGCCCAGAGTTCCCTTTGGGAAGATGGGTGGGATATAAGTCTAATAAATAAATAAATAAATAAATAAATAAATAAATAAATAATGCATAGTATGTCGGCTACCGCTGCAGCAGAAGGCTTTTGGGTTACCCCACCTTCTGTTGTGGTGGGCACCCACTGTGTTCAGCACCCTGCAGAAGATCCTCCAAGTAGAGTGCTATGGCCCAACCTTAATCATCTACTCAAATGGTGAATCTGATGAAGATAGTCATCTTTGGAAATGAAGGACAAACTTCTGTTAGCATCAGAGAAGTCAGACAAAAACGCCTGTGTTCTGATGACCAATCAGGGCACATACATACACACAAAGCAAACTAATGTGCAAATTGTGCAAGGTGAGTAAAAATGTCCTACTGTAACAACCACATACAACCATCACTCCAGGAATCTCCGCATAGTGGTTTATCTGTAATATACAGCTCGGTCCTCACCATCCTGCACACATAAAATGGCAACTGAATCAGAGCCAATCTAATTGGAAAAAAGTATGTACTTGGACTGCAACCCCCAGAACTCCCATTTTGCCAGAGGAACTCAGGATTGTGGGAATTGTAGTCCACCAGTAACTTGAGGAGCTCAATGTTTGTCATGGTTCCATGGACAATAAAAAGTGCATCCACCCCTCCAGCTCTATCAGAGGGCCACAGAAGGCTAGACAGAACCTTCAGCCACGTAGCCCTCAGATTCAAGGTGAAAGAACTTCACTGAGGGTGCCTTGTCCAAGCCCATTCCAAAATCTGGCCTTGAATTCTTGTGTGAGTGTATGTGTGTGGGGGTGTGTGTGAAAAAAAGATTGAAAACCTCCTTGTAGTTTCATTGGACTTGGGCTCACCCTTATTTGTTGGTACAAAAAAGATCCCACTGAATTCATATGGACACTGGAGGACTTGAGCAGGTTAATCTACTTAGGCTCAGGTGAGTTCAGTTTAGTCTTGATTCTCTTCATTGCACAGCCATAATGGTTATTAACAAGCTTAAGGGCCTTTGGGAGCTTATAGATAACAATGAAGTACCATGGAAGGTGGGAAATCATTATGCTAATAAGGTGAGTATAATAATTTGTAGTCACACACCGTTTCCATACTAATCCTTGGGGTTGGAACAGGTCACAAGGTCTGTAAACCTTTCATCAACTTCATAATTTTTTTTTGCTCCTGCTCTTTAATTAATGAATGTATGGTAACATAAAAGTAGATGTAAAGAGGGTAATATATAGGTTTTTCATGCACCACTGGAAATATTTAATAGCCTTGAGGGTGCATGCATTTAGAAACACTGCCTTTACAATGATTTCACTTTGGCCCAATTGTATTTATTCATTTCAGTGTCCTTTGACTTGGTAATTAACATGCAGTGTTTCCAAGTGAAGAGAACAAAGGCACGTTAGAGAGTGAAAATATTTTCCTCAGTTACACATCAAAATTAGAGTCAGCGACAAACTCGAAAGCAAAGCAGCATCCAAATGAGACATCTCCTTCCTGTCCTATCCTTTGGGATGCCTTTGGAAATGCAGGTAGTGCAGAAAGTACTGCTGTGTCCTCATTCTTTGGTTTGGTAGGTAGTGAGGCTGCTTCTTTGATACCAAAACAGTGGTCAAATTAAGGCAAGGCGAGGGAAGCAGAGTATCTCATAACTTCAGCCATAGAAGTCTTAATTACTGTTTTTAGAAAGTTACCTGGGTGACACCCTTTTTGCCAAAGCTGATGGGAACCAGAAAGTGCAGCCTGTTGCTTTTATTAATAGCTCATGTATGCCTTCCTTCATAGAGCAATTTACAGAAGGCGAAAACAAATGCAACAGACAATTTATTTTAGGATGTGAGCTTCAAAGTCGCACCAAGTCATTTAAATATCTAAGTTCAGGTCCTTTAAAGCTTATTACCTTTTAAGCTTAATATCCTTTTAAGTTGGGGCAGACAGGCATAGGATTTTGCACTTAAATCAATTTTAAGGGGAGGGGGGTATTTGATCAGGATGAACTGCTGTCTTATACAAGCCAAGGAACAATTATGGTATTCTAAGTAAATCCAAACATATTTGTTTCCATACTACTTAGCCTGATAAAAGAAGCATGCATGCCTGTTCAGCTGGTCCTAATAAAATGATTTACCACCTGTGGATTTGGGGTTTCTTTTGTTATCCTGAACCAATATAGATTAATAGGATCCCAGAACAGAAGAGCTGGAAGAGGGCTTCAGAGGTCATCTATCCGGTCCCCAGTGGATAGAGGGAAGCCATCGCTTGATTACACTTTCCAGCCTTTATTTAAACTGAAGAACCTGCTCCTTTTAAGTCACATCCTGCAGTGTCAAAGAGAACTTACTGCCACATCATTGTTATTCAGGCTTAATCAAAATCTCTTCTCTTGCCATTTAAATTCATCAGGTTTGCTCTGGAGGACCAGCAAACCAGCTTTCTCCATCTTCTACCCAACAGCTCTTCAGACACAGGAAGATGGGGATCTCAGGCAGGATCTACATACTTCAGATAAGTTTTTTAGTGCAGAGCTATCTGCAAACAGGTGGGAAATGGCCTGTTTTACAAGTTCTGCTTTCATGATTCCTCACACCATCAGGAGGTGGAGTGGTCACTAGCCCACCAGCTGGTGGTGGTGGTGGTGGGGGCTTTAGAGCTCTGAGGCTGGGGCAGCACATTGCCTGCTTGGCATGCGGGGAGTAGAGAGGAGCCACTGAAGCTGCCTTCTGCCCGAAAAGAGCAGCATTGCCAGCCAGCGAGTGTCATGGAGGTACCACTCTTCAGCACTGGTCAGGAAGTGATGCTTTTCTTGCCTGAGGGGGCACTCCAGTGGCTCCATTTTTGCTGCCTGTTGAGCCTTAACCCAACACTGGCTGGCTGGTGATGGGAGCCCTGGTGCAATTTTAAAATGGAACCAGTGTGTATTTTAAAAACTATATGCAACAGGACTTGCATTCAAAGTGACCAGTGCCATACATGTAACTAAGGCCTAATATTCTCCAAATAAAACTTAGCTACCCTGTTTCCCCAAAAATAAGACATCCCCTGAAAATAAGACCTACTTACCGTTTTGCCTCTTCTTGAAAAATAAGGCATCCCCCTGAAAATAAGGCCTCCCCAATAATAAGATAACAATAAATGTGTATCGTATTCTTCTTCATGGAAAAATAAGACATCCCCTGAAAATAAGACCTAGCGCATCTTTGGTAGCAAAAATTAATATAAGGCACTGTCTTATTTTCGGGGAAACATGGTACCTCCCTCAACTGCTCTTCATTGGGCTTAGTTTCTAATCTAGACCAACTTGCTCTGGAGAAGGTTGCCCAAATATTTATTGTTAGGTAAAAGGTAAAGTCGTCCCCCCCAGCATATACATGCTAGTCATGTCCAACTCTATGGGCAGTGCTCATCTCCATTTCTAAGCCAAAGAGCCAGTGTTGTGCAAGTCCATGGCCATGTGGCCGGCATGGCTGAATGTATTTCCATGCATGAAACACTGCTTACCTTCCCGCTTGTTACAGTGGTACCTATTTGTCTATTTGCATTTACATGCTTTCAAACTGCTAGGCTGGCAGGAGCTGGGGTTAACAGTGGGAGCTCGCTCCGCTGATTGGCACTTGGGATTCAAAACACCGAGCTGCCACCTTTGCAGCCAACATTTCAGTGTTCTAGCCCAGTGAGCCACGATGTGCCCCCCTCCAGTCTTTATCTTTACCAGATCCTTATATACAATAGCCGGTGCTCTCTTGCCTTTCATTAGCCAGGAGCTTGGAATGGATCATCTGACCGAGACATCCTGTTTCAGTTTGTAGTGAGTAACTGGCATTTTCCAGTTATCCACCCAAAAGGGTAGGAGGCCGCTGTCAGATAAACACCTGCTCCCCCAAACCAGAAACTGGGGATACAATGCAACAACACAGAAAGCATTTTAGGCACTTTTCAGGAGAGTCTGAGGATAGAAAACTCTTTCAAACGGCACTTTTGAGAGAGAGAGAGAGTTCTGTTTCTGAGAAATCAACAGCATATGAATATTTATAGCTTTTCTTTCCCTAGACTCGTCAGCCTGCCATAGCTATGTCTCCTTGCTGATATGACTGGTATAAACCACAACATCGACACCCCAAATCCCAATAAATGCAAAGATACAAGAAAACAGACCAAGCACAAAAGCCATGTCTAGCTAGATGCAACCAGCAGTATTACCTTTTTGGCAAAGGGGAAGACAGAACTTCCCAAAAGAATATTTTGGAAATGGACTGAAGCAGAAATGTAAAATGTGTTTAGCTGAGCATGGGATGATATTTTAAGCAATCACAGATGGTGGTGCACTAGCTGGTTACTGACAGCAGTTATCAGCTTTACTAAAGGTTTTGACAGGTCTCATAGTAAATGATTAATTACTGTAAGGCATTCCAATTTCCTCTTTCTTTCAGCTCATGGCTTAGGGTGAGATCTGTGGTTCCTATTACACTACCCACAAAACACAGGAAATGTCTTTTCACTGCTCAGCCCAAGGACCAATCACCAGTGCAAAGCTGGGCTAAGTATACTCCAGTGTACACATGTCAGCTTTGGAAAGGCCTTGTCCTTAAGGGGGATCAGGGCGGAAAGCCAATTAATACTCCTCCATGATGCTTTTTTGTTTGCTTTAGTTGACCAGTTGCTTGCAAATGGTCCCAACAGGGTAGCAGGTCGACCTATGCCTTTTGTGGACATAAAAGGGAAGTGGGTGCTGGAGGAAAGAATATGGCATAATTCAGACCTCTCTCTCTCTCTCTCTCTCTCTCTCTCTCTCTCTCTCTCTCTCTCTCTCTCTCTCTCTCTCTTTCACACACATGCATAAGTCTAAGTGATCCTTAGAGTTGGCCCAAGATTAGAGAGTTCCATCTCTCTTCCTTCTTTCGGTTGTCTCCTAAATGTGGCAGTGTTTAAGAAAGCTGCTCCTCAGAGAAGCTCAGCACCACACAAACTCTCTCTCTCTCTCTCTCTCTCTCTCTCTCTTTCTCACATGCATAAGTCTAAGTGATCCTTAGAGTTGGCCCAAGATTAGAGAGTTCCATCTCCCTTCTTTCGGTTGTCTCCTAAATGTGGCAGTGTTTAAGAAAGCTTTTCCTCAGAGAAGCTCAGCACCACACAAACTCTCTCTCTCTCTCTCTCTCTCTCTCTCTCTCTGTGTGTGTGTGTGTGTGCATAGAATATATAGTTTTCAATAGGATTAGATCACACTTCCTCAGGACATGGTTATGTTCCTGATGGTGGATTGGGGCTTTTGAATTCAGTTTAAAGTCACATGGTAGTCCCATGACTTTTGAGTTGCTGTGTTAATTCTTTTGAGAAAACTTTTAATCAGTTCTAAACTGCGTTGTGTTTTGGTTGAGGGTGCTACACAGGTTTTTAAAATTGTTTCATTTGAGGCCTCCTCTTGCGTGCGTGCGTGCGCACACACCCACACCCACACCCACACCTATTTTGCCTTGAATGATCTGCCGTAACAATCTATATTCTTCTTCATTTCTTGATGAAATATTTTAGCTCTCTACATTTTAGGAGCCTGGTGATTTCTAGGTCTTAATTAACTTATCTTGCCATTTCTTCTTTGGCCATTCTCTTGGGCAAAGACTTCCCCATTTTTTTCAAAGGCCTACTTTTTACTAGCTGGACTTCAAGTGCACAATTCCAAGCCACCCAGTAGAACTAGGTCTAGGCAGCTCGCCACAATGTGCCTTTTCCAAGGCATTTTGAGATGTGTGTGTTTTAAAATGTTTTCCTCCAAACCCCTATACTTAAAATATCCAAACTGCCACCTTCTATTAGCTTTATTGGCACTTCTAGGAAAATATAATCAAACGGAGGAGTTCTGCTGTTCTTTTATGATCTACTATTTTTTAACTTCTGTATTTCTTGTCCCATTTCTTGTCTGGTACAATAAAGTCTGTTGGTCTCTCTATAATAAATTCTGTTGCTCCATTATCTTCAAACAGCTCTTTAACATGCTCATGCCATACACTATGTTTTTCCCTTTGACATCAAAGAATGATTTCTGTCCATTTGGTAGTGGACACTGATGTTTTTTGACCATGCCTATCTTTTTGATTGTCCTGCATAGATCAGTGTTCATTTATCTATTTAACAGCTCACCTATTGCCAAGTGGATGGCCCAGGTCACAGGAATTAAAATCTGACACATCAAAAAGCACAATAAATAAATTTAACACAATAAATGTTAAAACACATATAAATTGTATTTTTAAAAGCAACAAATCAAAACCATTGAGAAACCTCTGAAAAGCAGAATGGAGGAGGGCAAACACAACATTCCCCATTGAAAGACCCTTCCTTAGCAGCTAGTCTCTGTACAAAGATTTATTCGACTATAAAGGTCTTTGCCTGTCCACCAAAAGCAGAGCAGGAAAGAAGCCAGCCTATCCTTTCCTGGATGGGATTTCTACAGCCTTGAAATAGCCATGGAATAGAGCTATCACAACAAAGCACATTTGCATAATGTTGAATCAAGATGAGTTAAAATGGAAGGGCTGCCAATAGGAACAAGGCCATCTCAGTGGCTGCTGCCAGCTGGTGGAACTCCTTTCCAAGGGAGGAGAGTTTATTTATTTATTTATTTATTTATTTATTTATTTATTTATTTATTTATTTATTTATTATGGGGCACTTTTCTCCTAAAGGATCTAAGGTGGCTTATGAAAGAAACAAAAGCTAAAGAATAAATTATTAAAATGATTGAAAAGCAGCAAACAGATGCCATGGTTAAAACCCATAAATAAGGGCAACTATAAAAGTTCAAATAAAATATTCCTCCTTTAAAAAAAATATTCCGCTTGGTCCTCCACCAGTCATTTAAAGGAAAGCCTCCCTGAAGAGAAAGATGGGCCCAGCCTGGCTTCCCATGGAATGGAGTTCCAAAGTCTGAAAGCAGTAACAGAGGGCCTTTTTACACGACCCCTAAGATCCGCTGGCCACTTATATTCGGACCAGAGATCTTAGGGGTTCGTCGCTCTTCCTCTGTCCCCACCCCCCTCCGCACTTCCTGGTTGCTGGCTGCGTGAGGGAGGGAGAAAAAGAGAAAGAAAAGCATGCCGCTCACCTCGTTCTGCCTCTCGTCTCTGTAAGGCCATCAAGTCCAACCCCTTCGTCTCTGTAAAAGTAGCTCTTAAAGGGGCAGGAGCGAAAAAGCAGCAAACAGAAGCGAGGAGAGCCCCGCACTCACTATCGTTGCACCGCATCAAAGATTTTTCACCTCCAAAGAGAAGGTACAAGAAAAGTGTGCTGGGTCGCGCTAAAGTGGGTGGGGTCACACTTAATTGTCTGCAAACTCCGGAGCTGGTGGGGAAACATTTTAAAGCTCCGGAGCTTGCAGCCATTTGCAGCGGAGCTTAGGGGTCGTGTATAAACGCCCAGAGAAGGCCTTCCACCGAATGTGCCTGTGAGAAAAGCCTCTCGTGATGATCTCAGGAAGGCTCATAAAAGGAGATACAGTATAGTACTTTAGATAGCTTGGAGCCAAGCCATTTGGGGCCTTGTAGGTTAAAATGAACACTTTGAATTGTTCCTGGAAATGGATTATCAGCTAGTGGAGCTGTTATAAGATGGGAGGTGATACATTCCCTATAACCAGCTCCCATTAACAATATGACTGCTGCATTTTGGACCTATTGGGTTTTCCCAAAGGCAGCCCCACATACAGCGTGCTACTGTAATCCAGCCAAGGTGTAGCGAAGGCATGTATCTGTGATTTAGAGCTTTTGAAATACAGTTCCCATCATACTGCCTAGCAGTATCCTGTGGGCAGAAGTGACACAGTCTAACACCTCCACGCATGTCCATTATACCCATTTCCTGGTTCCTTTGTCTCTCTCGCAGGAAGACTATGCGTCAAAACCTTCACAAGCAGCTCAAGCAAGCTGCTACCCATGGGGACATATCATATCTCCATGAAAAGGAAATCATTGCAAGATGCCATGCATGCAGGGCCGGCGCGTCCATTAAGGCGAACTAGGCAGTTGCCTAGGGCGCCAAAATGGAAAGAGGGCACTGGCCAGCCTGCCGCCCCCCCACTGCCCCCGCCGCTGGCCACCACCGTCAGTCCCGCCCCTGCCCACCAGCCGCCTGTCGCCATCTGCCCATTGCTGCCTGTCGCCGTCCACCCGCCATCCCCCGTGTGCATCGCCGCCCACCCCCTGCCCCTGTCGCTGCCCGCCCCCGCCCCCTATCCCCATCCCCTGCCATCCACCCCATCATCCGCCCCACCCCCTGCCCCCCTGCCCTGCCACCCACCCCCTGCCCCACCCGCCCACCACCCACCCCACCCCAGCCCCTCACCTAGGGCACAAAAAAACCTAGCACTGGCCCTACATGCATGGCCAGTCAGTGGCTCCGTGGCTCTTGTTTGCTGCAAGATTTTCTGAAGTTTGTGCTCAGAAAAAGAACCTCTCTATCAAGCCCTACTCTGTGTATCAATTATTGTATCACTTACATGATCACAGGTGAATATCTGCACCTTCCTTTTGTCGCCTCTCTTTACAGAGGACAGCTGTGACAAGTAAAACACATTAAGTAGTCGACTTTTTGCTACCAGTGGAAAGAATAAAAGTTTGATAATACGTTTCCTTACAAAGGGATTATCGGGGTGTTTTTCCCTCCAGGAAGCATTTGTATTTGATCCTATAAAGTAGTTAATTATAAAACTCTGAATGGGAATTAAGTGTGTGTAATTTTTTAATGTGCCATATCTTGACTATTATATCAAGTTATAGTTCTAGTAGCACAGATTCTTTTATGCACATATATCCTCTGCTCTTGAAATAGTTTTTATTCTAGCACTTTTGTTTTTACCTGAATTTGTTTTATTGAGAGGGAGGACTGGAATTAATCTCTGTTACCTCGCTGATAACAAACCACTCTGATTTAGAAGCCAGCGAACCCCCTGCTGTTTAACGTATTTATAAAAGAGGAAACTACTGTTTAATAGTTTGGTGTCCAGAGGATTACAGTTTCCTATCTTTTTTATGGGCCAGCATCATTAGCCATTTGTCTGTGGAAGACAGCAGAACTGTGCATTATTGGACCGGTGCCCAATGTTGGCCAATAAATGAATGGATGACTATTAAACATATAGAGTGATCCTTTGAAAACTCGAGTTTGGCAACAATAAGAGTTCTGTGTTGGAGCACCTGGCAAAGGCGCTGCAGTGAATATCTTACAAATCCCTGCCCGCTCCACACACCCCACACCCCAGCTGAAGGCACTGCTGCGAATTATTTTGGAATGAATCCTGCCTGAGCGAGAGGTAATAAAATTGCTCGGGCAATTCCCACACTGAATTGCATGAGATGGGAGTTGGGCAGGATGTGCAGAGATGACCTTATGTAACTTTCTTTTGGATTGGTTAAATTTAAAAAAAATCATTGTAAAAGAAGATGAATGCCTCAAACCCCCCCCCCCACCTTTTAATTCCTCTTTCAAAATCCGTGGCCCATTTCATGCCACAAATTTTATGAAATATAGCTGGGTCATTTTCAGAATTAAAAATATAAATTGTAGGAAGTTTGGGGGGATGCTATGGTGTAAGAATAAGCATTGGTATTAGTTTCATAAGTCTTGAGTGTGAGCAGAGAAGCCAGGCTACCCAAGCAAGTAAGGCACAGACCCAACTGGTTTAAGCTACTTTCAGTCAGCCTATGCCTCCTTTCCTGCCTCCATGGGCCAGTAGTACCTGCTTGCTTTCTCCTTCATCTATATCTTTGTGGAATTCAGCATTCCAGTTCCTCACAGACCTACATCTCTCCCCCCTCCTCCCGGAATATTAAGGAATTCCCTGCTGCCACCCCTGCTCATAGACATGTCTTAGCCAGCAAGGGAGAAGAGAGTGGGGAAAGGGGGGGAGGAGAAAATTCGCCATCTTGAATAATGGGTTTTAAGGAGAAATTGACTTAGAGACCAAGAGCTTGATTGCCTGTGGAAGGGGGCGGGGGGGGGGGCTGGAATGAAATTTAGCATGCTTTGAATCAGTTTTAAAAATGGCGAGTACACAATGCACAAAGAAGTGCAGGTCGCTTTTCCCTAGGAAGCCTGGTTGTTCTTTTTTTTGGCTGGAAAGTGAAGTTTTTTGCTTTCCTCCAATAGGGTCATTTATTTTAAATCAATTGTGAATTTGATTTATTTTCAATCACTTTGGCATATGCAAATACTTCTGTCAATGTAACTTGCATCTATGGGGTTTGTAATGAAAGGGATGCCAGAATCATGGGGTTAGGGTTGCAGGAAAACCCCTCTATCCAATATGAAAAGAGAACCAGCAAAGAGAGAAAGGTTAGATAGGGGAAAGTGCTCTCTACTTTGCAGGCCTATAAGCTTCTCAACTTGTTAGTTGCTCTGTCAGTTTCTCTTTGTCATTCAGTATTGTATGTGCCTTCCCTCTCACCTTGCACTGGCTGCCTCACACAGGCACTAGCTACTGCTCCCGTAGAGTTATTTTAAATATTTCTTTTAATACTTGCAAACTGGCATAACACTAGTATGCTGTGGGGGGCATTAAAATGGATTGGACTGTCCCTTCAGCCCAACATGCACTCATAGTGCATGACAAACAAGGTGGAAGAGGAGGACCAGCAGCTGGGGCAAGGGAAGGCACAACAGTGAGTAGCATTGCTGGTTCCTTCACTCCTTCTCCTTCTCCTTTGTACGCCGTGTGTATGTGTGTCCATGTCTTTCCATTTGTCTCCATGCATGTGTGTCAGACTGCAGCGTAAGCGTGCGGTCCAATCTATTTTATTTTTTCTATCTGCCATAGTAGTGCTGTGTCACATTGTAAGAAATTATATGCAACAACTCTAAAATCCCATGTAGCCCTCTCAGCCAAGATACAACATACTTTAAAAATGGATTACAACGTTTTCCAAGAGGATGCACACAACTCAAAAACAATGTGGCTGCCAGGTGACCAATTTTGAAATACCCAATCCTTCTCCCAATTCATTTTCATAATATATCTCTACACCCTCAGATGGATTCTTGCCCAGACCAGTGAGCTACAGTCTTCACAGGGTAGCTTGCCAAGCCACCTTAGTTTTGCATTGATGCTCAAAGGAGCCCTTTTGTTGCACCTCAATCCAAGGAAGAAGAGGATAAGAAATGTTTTGCTTGGGAAACTAGGGTGCAGACAGACCACAGTGGCGCACAAATGATATCTGAAAACTATTTACCCCTGTATGTGTGCAGAGATATTGACTCTGCCATTTCAATACATTTCTCAAGGGGAAGAAGGAAATCTTAATAACTCCACAGTGGCAGAACTATTATTTCCAGTGATTTTCACACACTGGTCTTCTTTTTTCTTAATGGATTCCACCACCACCCCAGTGCCACTGCAAGTGGCAATAACAGTAACTGAGTTGGCAGCTTGGCCATCCTTTTACTTTGTTTACCATACCTAGTGTTGTTCCAGCACATTTTGGTGTTGGAAATTAGAGATAGGGAGGAACTGAAAAATGAATCGTGTTTTCTGATGAATTTGGCTAATTTGTCAACATTTATCAATTTGCATTTGTCATAACTAGAGATGGGCACGAACCAGAAAACCCATGGTTTGGGTTTGTCTGGTTCGGGTCCACCTTTGGTTCAGATCAGGTTTGGGTTCGAACAAATGTTTTTTAAAAAAAATTCGTTCAAACCCGAACCGGTTTGGGTTTGGTCCTTGCTGCCGCCGCCACTGGTGGCAGCAGTGGCTCCTCAGCGGCGGCACAATCAGACGTGAAGACCGTATGTCTGTCTATCTAGAGTTAGTCTAATGAGTGGGATTACCCTCCATTTTTATTATTGCAAATAACCAATTTTGGGATTACCAGCTTTCTTCAGGAATGTGATGTTTTTCATAACAGAAGGGATTTAGGATTTTGATATAATATTATATTTATAAATGATCTTATTTTTTAAGGGAGGTGACAGAGGAGAACGAGCCCTATTTTTGTGTCCCTTGTGTACAATTCATTCCACAATATGTGCAAGTGATAGTAACAAATGTATGTATTAAACTACACTTATAGCTAACTACTGTAGATTAGAATCTCCATGTCAGTAAGGGCAGTTTAATGTCTATTTGAGAAGGATCACCACCAACAATAATCTTATTTATATAGTACCTGTTCATTGTTTCCATACATCCATGGTGCACATTATACACAGGCTGATGAAGGGTTGGCTTCACCCATTGGAC
This sequence comes from Phrynocephalus guinanensis, assembly GCA_037367245.1. Lineage (NCBI taxonomy): Eukaryota > Metazoa > Chordata > Lepidosauria > Squamata > Agamidae > Phrynocephalus > Phrynocephalus guinanensis. The sequence continues at coordinate 109,347,207 of CM074739.1, forward strand.
CCCAACAAAAAATCAATCAAACAAACAAAAATCCTTAAATCCATCTCCACCGCAATGCTTGCTAGCTCATTTTACAACAGAAACTCATTATTTTACGCTGTTTCTCTCCCTCCTCTGGCGAGCTGAAAACCCACGCAGCCATTGGGAGCAGAAAGACTACAGATTGGGGCTGCCAATGCAGGCATTCAGCCTGCCAGTACCACACGCCTCTTGTCACTGCCACTGCCGCCACCAACCATGCGGCCTAAACCAAAACCAGTTGCGGCAGAGTGAGAAGCTCTCCGCCGGTGCCAATCCTGGTGGAAACAGGCTTATATAGCCCTCTCCTCCCTCCACCCATCTTACATAGGACTTTGAACTGATGGGGGGGGCAATACCACCCCGCTGGGCCGACTTCACCAGCTGTGGAGCAGGGCCTTATCTGTATTACCTATCTTTTCACTTGATGGAACTCCTGTGCCTTTAAAGCATATTCAACATGCATACCTTTGCCACAAACCATGATTCCATAAGATTTGAAGCCTGTTTGAGGCAACTAAAATTATGTGTCTTGGAAAATGTTAAGAAAGCTTCCTGCTTTTTACAAAAATTGACTTCTGTGTTTTAAAAGTGCCATGCCTACTCAGAAGTAAAAAATAACTTCTATTGAATTCAACTGGATTTACTCTGGACTAAGGGATTATAGAGAGTCCCAGCGACGTAATGAACAGAGTGACAGACTAGGACTCTGGAGAAAAGGGTTTGAATCCCTGCTTGGCCACAGAAACTCACTGGGGGAGAGGAACTAGTAAAACCTCTCCTTAAATATCTCACTTACATTGAAAGTCCTGCTAGGATTGCTATAAGTCTTTCCTGACTTAACAAAACAGAACCCAAATGGATATAGGACAGATTGAAGCATGAAAGACAAATCACTCTTAAGGGAAGCATTCACACCACACCACTCTGTTTCTTTGTCTCTCCCCTCCAATATGCACATTTCAACTTCTTCCATCTTCTACTAGTGCAGGCAACATGTGGTTTCAGGCAAAACACCACCTTGCCATAACACATATTTGGATTTCTTCTGCCTTCAGAGATGAGGGTTTCATTTTAATTATGTAATAGCAAAGAGAGTGTGCATGCCTGCACATGGTGTTGTGTACAATGCACAGCATCTTGCCATGGTCTTTGACAGGTGCTAGATACTGTATAGATATATATATAGATATAGTTATTAGAGATGGGCACGACCAGAAATTTTTTTTTCAAGTTGTCATTTTTCGGGACGGGTCCATTTCGGGTTGTTTCGGTTTTTTGCGAAATTTTTCAAAAATTTGTCATTTTGTCGTGTCGTTTGTCATTTGTCGTTACCGCCGCGATTTAGCGTGACTTGACTTCCCAGAGCATGGGGTTAGGGGGTAAGGGCTAGGCTTAGGGTAACGGTTAAGGTTAGGGTGGGTTAGTGGGCTGTACCTCTGGGTGCCTCTGGCCCACTATAAACACAGTGTACTGGCGTATGGGTTAGGGTTAGGGTTAGGATTAGGATTAGGGTTGGTGGGCTTTTTATGCCCTCTCTGGCACATCCAGAAGTCTCAGCAAAACCTGGCCATGCGATTGGTGGAATGGCTCCAAAAATTTGCATGGTCCCATCCTATGGCCAGCCTATCATTGCGCGTGTGCAGGTGTAAAAAAATAAAAATAAAATAAAATAAAATAAAATCAATGGAGACGTTTTGTTGCAAGAAAAACCCACTGCTGCTACTGTAAAAATTCAAGCATTTAAAATACCTAATTTTCGCATGTTTCTGTGGTGCTTTGGTGGGTTTTTGGACCACGGTTTGAAAAAAAATATTGCGGTCACCATTTTGCATCCCCCCGCACCGCATGGGAAATGGAGACGCCGAGGATGCCCCCTCCCAGCCTGGTACCAGCAAGTCTCAGCAAACCTGGCCATGCGATTGGTGGAATGGCTCCAAAAATTTGCATGGTCCCATCCCATGGCCAGCCCATCATTGTGCGTGCGCAGGTGTAAAAAAATAAAAATAAAATAAAATAAAATAAAATCAATGGAGACGTTTTGTTGCAAGAAAAACCCACTGCTGCTACTGTAAAAATTCAAGCATTTAAAATAGCTAATTTTCGCATGTTTCTGTGGTGCTTTGGTGGGTTTTTGGACCACTATTTCAAAAAAAAATATTGCGGTCGCCATTTTGGATCCCCCCGCACCGCATAGCAAATGGAGATGCCGAGGATGCCCCCTCCCAGCCCGGTACCAGCAGCCCAGGACAGGAGGGGGGGGAAGGCTGGAGTGGGGACCCCCCCCCCAGAAACCACCCCTCTGGTAGGTGCCCTCAGGCAGGCATATTTTCGCCTGCTTTTTTGGCCGGGAATCAGGTTTTTTTTTATTTCTAAAACTTTTTTTCTGTGCCGCTTGGCATCGCGCGATCGCTGCGATGCCAGGAACAACAACGACAAATCAGACCCAATTTTTCTTTTGTCGGTTCGAGTTCGAGTTCTGGGGGAGTAATTGTCGTTACCGTTTCCGTTGCGTAACAGAAACGAGTAACAGAAACGGAAACGAGAATTTCGCCAAGTCGTGCCCATGTCTAATAGATATAGATATAGATATAGATATAGATATAGATACTCTCTCTCTCTCTCTCTCTCTCTCTCTCTCTCTCTCTCACACACACACACACACACACACACACACACACACACACACACACACACACACACACAATGCACAGTGCAGAGCTAAAAATGTTTTGATCGAAAGGCTTCATGGTCTTAAGAAGACCCTTAGTCTTGACAATGTTGGAATGTTCTACCTAATGACTTAACTAGAGGTACTGAAGGCTACAGAGACCTATCAATTAATTACAAGGAATTAATAGGTTTAAAAATGAAATAATCCCATGATGCACATCCTTGGGGTCCCCTTAGTATGCACATCTAGTTTCAGATGTTTCAATTTTATAGTGGTGGAACTATGGTAGAGACAGATTGAAAAAGACACAAAGCAAAGTGCTCTGCTTATACACCACCCCATATCACTTCAAGTAGTCCCTGGGCAATAACTAGAGTTGGTCTCGAAATGCTAAAATGGTGTCTTCTTTCATTTTTCATTTTGTTTGTCCTCATTTCGTTTCATTTCGTTTATAAGGAACTTTTTTAAAAAAATGTTTCATTTTTCATTTTCATTCACTATTTGTTTTCCCTCCTAATCAGGCACATTGCGGGGGGAAGGTGCGGGGTTTTCAAACTGTCTTTGAGCCACCAAAGCAAGTGGTGATGGCCGCAGCTGCCACTTGTTTTGGTGGCTCAAAGACAGTTTAAAAACCCACACTCCCCCCCCCCAATCAGGCACATTGTGGGGGATTGAAAAATAAAATGAAACAAACCGAAAATTTCCAGTTTGTTTCATTTCATTTTTCTTTTAAAAAACAGTTCATTTTTCATTTAATTATGAAACGAAAGGAAAAACAAAAAACGAAATGAAAAATTCATTCTGTGCCCATCTATAATGATAACATTCTAGTAAAACATTTAAGCCAAAATCTTGCAGCTTCTCTTTGGGTCCTCCAAGCTCACTGAATCTACAGTTCTGCCATATTTCCCTTACAGGAGCTTCATCAGTGCCTTTTCTTTAGCACAACACCACCTCAGAATCTTTACTCTAGTCTTTCCTTGGATGGATATCCTTGTTTATGACTGGCAGCTGGTGACACAAGATCAAGAAGTGTCTGAAAATCGTAACAAGTAAATCTAAGGGACAGATCTTGGGTTCTTCTCTAATGTACTCCAAATTTAATATCTCAAAAGAGACTATCCATCAACAGGATGTTCAGTACTGCGACAAGACCTCAGCATCAATACATCATTTATCAGCCCTACAATATTGGATCGGATATAGAAGTTTCAACTTCAAGTTTACGAATTACTCTTCAGCATTCAATAATTGAATGAACTGCCTCATTAGATTGCTTCTGTCCTGAGAGAGATGTTTCCAATTTTCCAAAAATGAATTACCATGCTCCATCTTCTCTCAATAATGCAGACTTTGTTTCAATCTGGAGAGCTACTTATTTTGATTTTTAAAGTTTATAAAACCAGAATCAAACAGCTTTAGGATAAAGCATAGCATTTGTAACAAATGGGCACTGCTAACTGCTACCATTTTAGCAGCGTTCTAGGAAGTTAGCAATGCTAATGGCTCACATTTGGGCCTTGGGAGTCTCAGAACAGGAAAGTATGAAGATTGACGGACTTTGCTGTCAGTAAGTTCCCTCAGGTCTTGCCATATTTTACCATGTCAAAAGTGATGCACAGTCATCGGGAGATTCTTCAGTCTTATATTTAGAAAGGGACTGAATATATTTCTTTATAATTCATTCAACATTACTCATTCTTACAGGGGGAAAGTCATTGGTACATCTTTGGGAAGGAGATCGTCTGCCAACTGGTGATGCACCTGTCTTTTCTGTGTGAGAGAGAGGGGGGAGAGAGAGAGAGAGAGAGAGAGAGAGAGAGAGAGAGAGAGAGAGAGAGAGAGAACACAACTCCAGAACCACCCTCATGTACCACTTTGTGATTTCTGTGTTGACCCAGGTCCCCAAGAGCATGACACGATAAACATTGCTTATTTATACTTTCTGGTTTTGTTTTAGCAGCTGCCCAGCAGCTCTCCCACATCTCTTACAGTGAAATTGATGGAAGAACACTAACGTGGATGTGCTTGACCGTTTCTGAAAGAGGACAAGAAACTGGAAACCCAAGTCATCTTCCATGGAGTCAAAAGTAGGGATGGGCACCAAACGAAAAATGAAATGCTGTTTTATCATTTCATTAGCCAATGAAATGAAACAAAAGAAAACGTGCAAGCAGTGTTTTGTTAGTAACAAAATGAACCAATTTGTTTTGCTGTAAAATGGCTCCCCTGGGTCCTAGAGGCAACAAAACTTGATGTGAACTTTCTTGGACTCTCCCATTTAAGCACTCCAAATTTGGAGAGATTTGGGGTTCAGGGGGTCAAGTTATTCAACTTCAAACGGGGGGTGCCCTAGAAAAAAATAATCACAATGTTATGTGCTTGGAAATAGTGATCCCAGGAAGCGAGCAGTGGAGCTTCCCTTTAAGCACACCCAATTTGGAGAGGTTTGGGGTACAGGGGGCCAAGTTATTCAACTCAAAAGGGGTGCCCATAGGAATGCATTTTAAAGTGCTGTTTTTTGGTGAGGGGTTGTGTATGGTTTCTAAATGCCTCCTGGGGATAGGGTATTATATATAAGAGGTTGGCTGGTTTCATTTTCTTTGTGTGAGGGGAGTTACAGTCAGTTCTGGCAGTACTGCTAGCTTGCTGTCTTACAGCTGAGCTAGCTTCACTTCTGCTGTCCTTGTTTGCTCAAAGCTGCTTTATGTGTTGTGTGAGTGGACAAAGAGAGACTGGTTTGCGTGTGTATAGAAGAGAGATCCTTTTTCTCTCTGAGTGTGTGAGTACTGTGTGTGTGTCTCTGTGTTCAGAGAGGCACCTGCTTTTCTGTTCATTTTGGGAGGGTTTTATTAGGGGAGGAATTTTGGAAAGGCTTTCTTTATTATATTTTATATATATAATATATCTTTTCCTATCCTACCCCGTTGAAACTACATTCCTTCACACACACACACACACACACACACACACACACATTGTTATTCCCAGTCCACCACCCACCTGTCCTGTACCAGTTCCCCCATTGTTCATACCCCCCCCCCCCGGTTTGTGTGTCTCTCTGTGCTCAGAGAAGCATGCAGCCTCTGTTCTGTTCTTTTGGGGAGGTTTTGTAAGTGGAGAGATATTGGGCATGGTTTTATTGTAATAATTAAAAAAATCGGACAGGCTTTCTTTGGGCAGGGAGAGAGAAAGAGAGAGAGAGATGGGCACAAAATGCTAAAATAGTGTTTGTTTCTTTTGTTTTGTTTTGTTTCATTCTCTTCTGATTCATTTTGTTTTAAATGAATTTTTTTTTTAAAAAAAATTCATTGTGTTTGTCATTTTGCTCCATTTTTCATGTTTATACACATGTGTAAGTGTGTGTACTCTGTGTGTATGTGGTGTTTGTGCAACTTTTTTTGTATACGTATGCAGCACTTGTGCAACTTTTTATTCACCCAAGCCCTGCACACCAGGTGATTGGTGCTAAGGCAGGGAAAAAAGCCCCCCCCACCAATCAGCTGGCATCTGGGACTTGGGGAGGTAAAAATGTTTTACAAGCCCAGGGCTTTTTAAACTCCCCCCACCAGCCCCACTCAGGAGCTGATCGGCACTGGGGTGGGGGAAAAAGTTTTTATTTCTAAGCCCTGCATTGGTCTTTTTTGATTACGCCAGGGAGATCCACACTCTGCCTTCATACCTGAGGGTCATGTGGCTCAAGCCCAATGTTTAATTCTTGTCTGCCTTCCTGCTTGGTGGAATGCAATTCTGATACAGCCCAATGTGGTTTGGTGGGCTTAAAGGGAAGAGCTTGAGGGAGCTCCAATCCATGCTGCTAGATGCCTGGCATCTAGAAATCAACCCTGAATGTTCACTGGAAGTACACATTTTTGAAGTTGAGCCTCAGGTACTTTGGCCACCTCATGAGGAGAGAGGACTCCTTGGAAAAGTCTCTGATGTTGGGAAAGATTGAAGGCAACAGGAAAAGTGGACAACAGAGAATGAGATGGTTGGATGGTGTCATCAATGCACCCTCCATGGATTTGACCAAAATCTGGGAGGCAGTGGAAGTTTGGGGGGGCTAGCATGCTCTGGTCCATGGGGTCACAAAGAGTCAGACATGACTTAACAACTGAACAACAACAACAACAGCAACAGATGCCTGGGATCGGTATTTTCAAATACTTCTAAATTACAAACATTTTTTTACTTGGGTCACCCATTTGGAGTTGAATAATTTGGCCCCCTGTACCCCATACCTCTACAAATTGGGATGCTTCAACGGGAGAGCTTTAGGAAGTTCCACTGCTAGCTGCCTGGGATCACTATTTTCAAGCACAACATTGCAATTAGAAATGTTTTTCTGGGGGGCACCCCCTTTGAAGTTGAATAACTTTGTGCCCCTGAATCCCAAATCTCTACAAATTTGGAGGGTTTAAGGGAAGGGTCCAAGGAAGGTACACACCAAATTTGGCGCCTCTAGGACCCAGGGGACCATTTTATAGAGTAACAAATCAGTTTGTTACTGTTTCATTTTGTACGATTTTTTTAAAAAAATGTTTCTAACAAAACAAAACAAATCACAGGGAAATGAAATGAAAAGTTTTTCCATTTCATGCCCATCCCTAGACAAAAGTACAAGGAAAAATATAAGTGGCTCAACTTTTTTTGAGCCATCTAGTGGCTCAAAAAAAGTTCCCAATGGTTATTTTTTCTTCATGTCATGATTGTGGAGTAAGAAATCTCTAACACTCTGTTAGATAGAAACACCTAGAAATAGATTCAATGGGGAATCTTAGTGAGGGCATGGGAGAGGCACACCTCTGCTTCAGAGAGATTTAGAGTAAAGAAATTGAAGAGCCCAGCTCTTTGACAGCAGTAAAATCTGCTTTCTTACACACACACACACACACACACACACACACACACACACACACACACACACACACACACACACACACACACACACACACACACACAAAGGTGAAAGAACATGGTGCCAATGGCTGCCATTGAACACATTCTAACCCATAGGGTGTTGGAGCTTTGTTTAAAATTGCCAGTTTAATCTGATGAAATGGTTTGGGTTCATCTGGTTCAGGCCTACCCTTGGTTCAATTCGCATTTAGGTTAGTACAATTTTTTTTTTTAAAAAAATTGTACGAACCCGAACTGGTTCAGGTTTGTATTGGTGGCGGCCGCAGCAGCTCCATGGTGATGGTGGTAGAGGCGGATCCTGGCCCCTGCTGCAGGGGCTTTTTGAGGCGCTGGCATGGGGCCAGCACCTCTTTTTTTTCGAGTGCCCAACACACGGCCCCTGGGGACAGGTGGGTGCTTCTTTTTTATTATTTTTTCTTTATTGTAGAGCACCGACCCGGCTACCCCTGGGGCTGGGTCGGTGCTCCTTTATTTTATTTTAATTTTTTTTATTTTTTTTTATTTTTTATTTTTTTATTTTATTTTATTTTACTTCTGGGTTCTGTAAGTGCTAGAGCTGTAGCACGGGCCAGCTCCCCCCCCCCAGTGCCAACCGCGTGGCCCCTGGAGCTGGGTCAGTGCTGGTTTATTTTTTATTTTATTTTTCAATTTTAGGGTGCCGACCAGGCCACCCCTGGGGCCCAGTTGGTGCTCCTTTTTTGGGGTGGGGGATTTTCTTTCAAGCACTGACCGTGCGGCCCCTGGAACCCAGTCGGTGCTTCTTTTTTATTATTATTATTTTTCCTTGATTTTAGGGTGCTGACCCGGCCACCTCTGGGGCCGGGTTGGCTCTCCTTTATTTTATTTTATTTTATTTTATTTTATTTTTAATTTTATTTTATGTTATTTTACTTCCGGGTTCCAGCCACACTACAGCTGTAGCACGGTCCGGCTTTTCTTTCCCAACCCCCCAAGTGCCAACCGCGCAGCCCCTGGGGCCAGGTCGGTGCTGGTTTTTTTTAATTTTTGTTTCATTTTAGGGTGCTGACCAGGCCACCCATGGAGCCCGTTCAGTGCTCCTTTATTTTATTTTATTTTTATTTTTATTTTTAATTCCGACCACGTGGCTTGTGCTAAAGCTGTAGCGCATGCCAGTCGGTTTTTCCCTGCAGCCAGGAAGACCGAAGACCATCCAGCACCAGGTAGGAGACATCGCCACCATTAACGAAACAAACCGAACCAAACCAATCTTTTTCGGTTTGGTTCGGTTCATTCTAAATTCACTCTGGGGTTCGTTATTCATTTCATTAGGTAACAAAACAAATAAACGAAACAAACTAAAAGTTTGTTCCATGCCCATCTCTAATGCTATGCTCATGCTGTGGACCCACTTTGGCTTCTCTAGTTGAGGCCTGTACATAAAGCCAAATACACCCTGCCAGGGCTGCCAAGGGCTTAAAAGTGCCTCTGCCAGTCACACAGGCCTGCTCTGTGAGTGACGATACAAAACCAACATGCTAACCTAAATCTTGAGAAAGTCACAAGAAAATAAGGGCTGTGTTGAATGAATTATGAGCCATGGCCAGTCGGATATCCTGACAGCACAACCTCTTGTCATGGTAATACTTGAACCTGTTCATATCTTTAAACTCAAACCCATTCTATTTGCAACCATGTTCAAAAGAGTAGAATCTCAAAATGCTGAAAGAGCCCTATCTAGTAGGTCTGTGCGTGTCTTCTGAAAAGTCTCAGGGCCATTCAGGTTTCACAAGGCCTCTCCAAAGAGACCACTTGGAATTCTAACCCCTCCATGGAGGATGAACAGCTAAATCCGAACCGCTTGGAGTAATTAAAAATGGTGCCTTTGTCTCCATTTTATAAAATAAATAGCTCTCTGATTTTTCAGTAGTGCTTAAAATTCTTAGACAATCTGCGGTTATGAAAATGCTCTGTGCATAATTGCAGTAACATTCTGGGGATTTATTTCAGAAGGATGTAACCTAATAGATTTTTTTTTCCAAATGCATTTTATATTTTATCTACTGTGTCTGACCTAAGGGCATGTAACTGAATACTCCAAGAGGAAAATTACATATATATATATATATGAATCTAGAATAATAAAAACCATCCCCGAAATTCTGTTTTCTTTATTTCCACATGATCGTCAACGAGAAAGAGAAGCAATATATAAATAAATGAAGTGGAGGCTTCGACTGACACTCCTTGTTTAATGCCGCTTTACTGAGTGACTGGCATAATGATAAGTGATGGTAATTTCCCTTAAAAACCTTAATGAGCAGATCATTACTATAGAGAAATGGGGAGAAAACTTTAATCCCGCAGAGGCAGGCTCTCCATGCTTGGCTGTGCAATAACCAGACAGAACTCTCAATGAGATTCCCAAGCTTCTGTTCCCTAGATAAAATTTTCTCTCACTCCACTTTTGCAAAGGTAATGAGGAGGTAATGAGGCTTGACTTGATATTTTTTTCCACCCTTCTCAGTACTTGATTCCATTCCCCCGGCAGGTTCCCATAGGATAAGAGTAAGATGTTGGATTTCTATAAAAGCTGTGCTGATAGATAGGTGGAGGAGGTGAGTGTGGCTGCTGGTTTAGGATTCTGTCTGGTTGGGGCAAAGGGGGGGGGGGAGGAGTCAGATAAAACTCAAGGCTCTTTCAGTGCTACCAATTCTCTCTGATAGTCTCTACCGGCTAAGACAATCCGACACCGCACAGATCTTGTCGGGCCTGTTGACTGTTTATTTTGTCACTTTGCTGATATTAAATACTGATATTTCACCCTGCTCTGGCCTTCTCCCTCCATTATCCACCTTCTTCTCCCTTAATGCTCCCCCCTCACGCCGCCACCACCACCACCACCACTGCTCTACATTAAATTCAAATCAATAATAAAACTCTGAAAGGTAGGCAGAAGTGTTACATTAGATCATTAGCTTAATTTGAGCTGAAAGGTCTTTGTTGTAAGTTGGGGGCGGGAAGGGACCTGGGGACCTCTGCAAAGTATTTTGCTGGCAAGCTTGTTGAGGTTTGATTGCCTTTGTTGTGATAATCTAAAATTAATTTGCACTTGAACCCATCTTTCTTCTGGGCTCAATTTAAACACCGTTATAATTATGCGCCCGGCATGAAATTGAGAGCAGACACTGATATGACAAGTCTGTTTTTTTTTTAAAATTCCCCAGGTACTAAAGGCTTTTTCCCTCACTTATCTCACAAGGTAATAAAACAAAATGTTCCAGTGCAGCTTATGCTTAAGAGAGAGGTATTTGCCTGAGGGGAAACAGTAATAATCAGTGTATTGCTACACATTTACTCATGTACTTTCTTAGTAGGTCAATCTCTTTTAAAGTGATGTTAAACTTCTGCTAATATTGGTTGATTTCTACCTGGCAGCTGGCTCCATTAGTTTTTTTTTTTATTAAAAAAGTAACATTATTTAAACTGAAGGAAATAAAGAAATGTATGTTCCATTCTGTTTTACCTGCTTACCATCTGAGAGACTTTGTCCCCAATATCCATTTTGACAGATATCAAAAAGAACCATTAAAGCACACCTTCTAATGGCTACAATTGATCTGAGCTATGCACCCTCCTTGTTCTCGGTGTGAGATGTAATATCCTTATCAGCTCTCTTTTAGTTTTAACACAGATAGTGTTTTTGGTGATGAATCTCATTAACTACATAAAGCTCTCTCTCTCTCTCTCTTCTCCATCTCTTTTGCAGGTTGGCTTCCTTTGGAATGATATAATGCTCAGAAGAAGAAGAAGAAAGGCTACCAAGGTCATTGCCCAGAGTGTAAATTCCTCTTTAAATTGTCGATTGTTTTAAGGGAGAGGCAATCTTCCGAGAAAGAGAGCTTTTTTAAAAAAAATCTGATACAACCATGCCATCTCATTCATTATAGTCAGTAAGTGAGGAAAATGAAATAGTTGAAGTTGTGGTGATGGTGAGGAAGAATTGAGGACGTTCATGTACCTCAGCCTCATCTAGTATGTTAGGCAAAGATCCCGAAATTCTGGAGCACCAGTAAATGCAGGTACACCAACCTATGAGACAAATTTTGTGACTTGATATGAGACAGCTTCCTTTTAGTCTTTGAAATTATATATAAAAACAGTACAAATAATTCTCTTTTTGAAGCTGTAGGAGAGTTTCAAGTCAGGTGGTCTTTATTTCGCATAGGTGTAAAATATACTGCATATGCAGTTCTAACGTTTCTCTGAATTTCTGATGAATGAAATCACAAACAAGGTATCATAATTGTCAACCATAGTCACATTTAATATGTTCCCCACAAGATAGCAGTTCATCTTTCTTTCATGTTTGATAGCAGAAGGACATTTGGCTCAGGTAGTTAAAATTAGTCAAAAGTTTTAAGATTTACTGGAGTTTTATTTACTTGAGTGCTGATATATATAATCTACGAAAACATATATATATATATATATATATATATATATATATTATATTATATTATATTATATTATATTATATTAAATTAAAAAGTCCCCAGCTAGGCCTTTTTGAGTCACTGGCTTGGGGCCAGCACCTCTACAGGCGGCACCTCCACAGAGTTTCCAAGACCAGGAGGACTTTCAGCGGTAGCAGCGACAAGGTAGGGGGGGATAGCGAAAAACGAAGCGAATAAAATTGAAATTTCTGTTTTGTTTTGTTTTTCTTTGATGGGTTGATTCGTTATTTGTTTTGTTAGGTAACGAAATGAATGATGAAGGAAAAAACGAATTAAAAGTTCATTTCGTGCCCATCTCTACTGTGAGGTAAGGCAGGCTGGCTTGAACAGCCTCATCAAGTAAAAGCAAAGCGTTCTGCTTGTATACTGCTCCATACCACTTCAAGTAGTCTCTGGGTGGTTTACAGCTTTAATTACAGTAATGCAGGCTACACATTGCCCCCCCACCAGAAAGCTGGGTACTCATTTTACCGATCTTGGAAGGATGGAAGGCTGAGTGAACCTTGAGCCTGCTACGTGGGATTGAACCCCAGGTTGTGAGGATAGTTTTACCTGCAGTACAGGCCTTTAACCACTGCACTACAAGGCTCTACATACTTCATGACAGAATCTACATCTAAATGTTCCTGGATAAATTCAAAATGTATGCATTCCCTTGAACTAATCTAATTCTGATGCACATTTGTTTTGTATGTGTTTTTTATAAGATATCTGTATGGGCGCAAACCAGGTACTTATTCAAAGCCGGAAAAATATGAATATAGTTACAGTAAAGGTTTTAATTTCCTTTTTTCTTTCTGGAGTGCCCCACCCCTCCAACTAGGATGAAGGACACAAGGGCTCCGAATATAATGGGGGGGGGGGAACTGCAGTCATTCAGTAATTCAACTGAGAGGTAAATTTGTGTGATAAAAATCAACGCCTGGCCTAGCAAATTGCCTGGGAGGGATCCAGAGAGATTCTGGATAAAGGAGAGAAGGAAAGATTAAGTAGAGACAGCATCTAATGCTTTTGCCAAACACTTCAGCCTCCCCCCAGATGACATTGATCTAATAGTTGGCCATTTAATTTCCAGGTCTCAGTGCCAATCTGTTGTCACCTCTGCTGCCCCATATCAAACTTCCAGGAAACAAAAAAATAAAAAAGCCCCCGGAAAGCAGACAATCAATAATGAGATCAGTAGATTTTATCTTAAGAGAAGCAGGGCTTGCCTGCTTTGTTTATGGAAGGCTGTTTCTCTCAATGGTTGAGCCAGAGGAGGTTGTCAGGAGGTGATGGTGATGTGCATGGCCTGATTGAACGAGCCTAGATAAAGTCACAATGAAATGTGGAAGTGGAAAGCAAAACATATAAAACTCTTGCCGGTGAAAATATACCACTCCATGTGTGGCCATTGCTATTCTCATCACACCCTGTCAAACACAGTGTTTTTATTTTCCAAGAGCCAGGTCTATCCCTGCTTTGCCTGCATTTGGAAATGTCTGTCTGGAGAGGCAATTGTGTCAGATGCCAGAGGAGAGTGAGAGGAAGAGCAATGGCAGTTTTCTAGCTCTACCTCTTGTGCCCTCCCCTGGCTTTCCTCTCCCTTGAAGGACACAGGTCTATGTGTCACCCAGCCTGCTCTTCACCCCTGACCTGTCCTCCTGCCCCCCATGTGTATATGTACCCTCATGTCATTCTGATGGTATGCAGCTATGCCTGAGGCAGGGTTCCGTATGGTCCATTTTGGAAGCCTTTATTTCCAGGCAGAGAGTTGATGGAATAATATTCATTAGAGATGGGCACGAAACGAACATTTTTTCATATCCGTTATTCACTATTCGTTCCGTTACGTAACAAAATGACTAACAAAAATTGTGATGAAAATGAAATGAAACGAACATGAACCACGAAAATTGTGCTCGTTACATTTCGTTTTCGTTACTGGCGGCGTGCAATGAAATGAGCTGTTTTAAATGTTAAAAAACGCCCTGGACATCCATAAAAACGCAGCAATAATTATTTATACTGTCTGATAATACCTACCGGGGGGTTGGGGTCCTTAAAAAGTGCATTTATGTCTTTTCTCAGATCGCTGTATTTTCTTCCTTTAAGGGGAGTTAGGGGACATAGACCCAAAATGGCTCCCAGGTGCCTAATATTGATTTCTTGGGTATTAAATCGCCCTGGACATCCATAAAAATGCAGCGATAATGTGATAATTATTTGAAATTATTACCTACCAGATGGTTGGGGTCCTTAAAACATTTGTTTTTGTCTTCTCCCATTGCGATGTATTTTTCTTTTCTCTTTAAGGATGACAAATTGGATGTCGCCACTCCAGCCACAACACGGAGGCAAGCCATGTGACGGGATCATGTAAATTCTTGGACAACTTCAACCAATAGCATGCCCAGGTGGCAGACTGGGCAGGTCTGGCAGCCACAGAGGGCATAAAAAGCTCTGGCAGCCCCTATCCTCCTTGCAGTCTCTGGTGGGAGTTAGGGTGGGATTGCTGTCTCTGCGACTCTAGCTTCAGTACTGCAGCCTCCCTGTGTGCGTGTGTGCATACCTCTCGGTGACTACCCTCCCCTGCCCTGCAGTGCAGCCACTCTGCAGCTGCCTTGCACCCTGGGCAACGCCTGCCGCTGCCTTTGCAGCCTTCCTGCGAACCTAGTCTATACTGTGTCTCTGCCAGCATCCTTTTTTTTTTTAGTGTTTTCCCTCTGGTCTGGGGTGTTGGGGAACGCCCACACATGGAAATGCTTTTAAAATCGCGCAAAAAGCAGGTAGAAATGAAAAACAAAAAACAAAAAAACAAAAACAAAATTTTTCTGTCCAAAAAAATCACGAAAAACGGAAATGAAACGAAACTGACCTCTCAACGACAAACGAAACACCATTTTTTTGATTTGTGTCCATCTCTAATATCCATTCTCTGTCTCCTTGACTTACATTTCCCTGATTTGTTTGCTTTCTATGGAGTCCTTTACTTCAGATCTTGTTGTCATGGTCCATCAAATCACCTCAAGCCATGGTGACCCCCATCATGTTTATGGGGAATATCTGAGATGTTCAACAAGAAGTTGACCATTGTCTAGACGAACACATTTCCATGGCTGCATAGGAATTTGAACTCACTTTTCCTGTATCCTAGATTATCCACTCACATTCTCCCTGTTGAGTAAACTATGGTGGGATGGTAGTGGAGAGGATTGGAAGGGTGGTTCTCTTTCAGTTCTTTTAAATAGGAGAAGCTTCTATGAGACCAGAAACCCAGTTTTGTCAGGATTCCTGCTTGTACATGGGGGTCTACTCAAGGGAATCTGTGGAGAGCTGCCGGTCAGAGCTCCCTGCTCAGCATGGGAAGGAGGGGGAATGGGATTTGTGGTCCCTCATGCATGCACCCCTGTTCCACAGTGAGATTCAAACCAGAATTGTGGAAGTCTCTTCTTGAACTGAGAGTAGCCTCCCCTGCATTAACTTGTGAGTTTCTTTAAGGATGTTTCTAACCTTAGATGAGGTTTCCAGTAACCAGAAACACTGTGACAGAAATACACACCATGGTGCTTATGGTCTTTGTAGCCAACTCTGGGAACAAAATGGCAAGAAGGCTGTGTTTTGTGTTTGTATCCCTATGAATGAATTTGCATCAGACAGGAGTGTCATACATGCAACTCCCAGCCATTTTTTTTGCAGGCTGTCACGCTGCTGCCACCAAATTGATATAATGAATATACCACGTGATAAAAGAAATATCTGCATTTTTACAAGGAAGTCACTCACAGGGAATATGAGCACATTATTTTAGAGGGAGATTGTGCTTTAGGAAACATCATTCTCCTGAAATCACAATAGATATTTTGCCTACCTTATTTTGGGGGTGAAATACAGTTTTCAGTAAACTGGAAATAGTTTGTAGTCCCCACTCATGTCCCAACCTCTACTGTACATGCTGCCACAATTTAGTGGTATGCAATGCTAGAAGAGGAATTGTACTCTTTAGCAGAACCTAGAGGGCCCTCAACTAATTTTGAGATATACAGTATTTATTCCTCCAATCCATCTTCTAAATTGGGCTTGTCCAGAGTTATGCCTACCAGACATTTTGAACTATAGGTCCTACCACACCAGGCTATATGATGGGAGTTGTAGTCCACACCATCTGCAGAGTACATGGCTAAGGAACTGGAGCCCTGAAAGAGGGCAGGAAGCCTTTAAGCAGAACAAACCCAGAGAATCATACTAATATTTTTAAGAATAGGGACAACAGTCTTGAAGGGACTCGGGACTAGAAATTTAGGCCTGCCATTTGTTGAGTATCTCAGATGATGAGCAGCTCTGGAGGTAAGGAGAGCAGAAGACTGGAGAGAGGAGGAGATTGACTACCTGAGGTCACTTGTGTTTGCTTGTTTCAGCTAAACAGGCAAATTAACACTGGCATTGCTGTAGACCTGTATGGGCTCAGACAAAAGGTGCTAATCGTGTTGAAAGGAAATTTCACAACACAAAGCATAGCAATTGCTTAGACATGCATGATATGCTACCATCTGCTGCTCTGTTCGAGTTCCTGTTGTGCAGCTTCAAATTGCAGGGCATGTACAGTAGGGAAGGAAAAGGGAAGGGATGGAAGTGTTTCCAGGTTTTTGATGTGCTGGTGGAGATGTATGTGTGTCCTGTAAGTATCAGAACATATGCATTTGGTTCACAGCAAATAATTTATTTGATTGTGTGGCATCAGAGCTCCTGCTAATGGCCATGCCGTGTGAGACAGTTAGGAAGTTGTAGTCCAGACAGTGAACTTTCTTAAATGATGGTTGACAGCACCATAAGGACCACACTAATGTCCTATAAGGAAAACAAAGATATCTGTGGTGCCTATTCATAAATGCATCCTACACTGAAAGGCTTCATTCAGGTGTCACATTTCCTCCCCATTTTATGTGAAAGCATGGGGCAAAGGGGAAACTAAGAAAACCCTTCAACTCAAATAATACGGGGCAATGAGCATTACCTATTTGCCAGCAATGTCCCACATTCCAGCAAGGATCAGCTGATGCTTGGTGAGAACATGGCCTGCCTACCCACCTGGTCCCCTGACTGTCAGCCTAAGTGACTGCAACTGAATCAGAGCAGCCACATTTGAGTTTAAACGATCTGCAGTGCCCCCAAACACCCAACATGTGATAAGAATTAAGAATGAAAGACTGTGCCTTTGTCACTAGAAAAGCCATCAGTTAGAGAAGCAAGTAACAGCTCAGTGACATGTGGGATCCCCATCTGACCCCCCGAATAGATCTTGCATGGCAAACATTTCATGTGGGGTTTTGGCAGATTTCCTTCATTTGATGTCCTTCTGGATGTATTGGAATGCTTGGATGTGGATAATGTGTTTTGTTGTCTAAAACACATGTTGAAACCATCAGAAAGTCTCTGGGGCAATGCAAATTAATATGCATACTTGGTCTCCATGAAAGGTCATACTGCCATAGAACTGTTACTTTGGCTGCACTATTGCCATATAAGTGATGTGTGTTACAGGGCTACCTGATGGTTAATTTCCCTCCTCCCACTCCTTCATGTACTTTCAGGTAGAGATGGGCACGAAACAATTTTTTTCTTCATTTCGTTATTTGTTATTCATTTTGGTAGGGAATGAAACAAATAATGAAGGGACCATCAAAGAAAAAAGAAACAAAACTAAATGGAAATTTCCATTTTGATCACTTCATTTTTCATTTTCCCACAGGAATGCAATGAAGCAATGCATTCCTATGGAAAAAAGCTGGTGGATCACCCACAACGTGCCCCATTGGTGCCGGGGAAAGGGCAGGCTTTTTTCCCCACCCAAGCCACCGCCGATCAGCTGGAGCACGGGCTTCAGCAGGTGGAGGGATTTTAAAAAGGCTATGCTTTCCTATCTCCCACATGTCATCAACTTGGACCCCTTTAAAAATGGCCCAGTCAGCACTGGGGGTGGGACCCCCGGTGCTGACTAGGCCATTTTTAAAGAGGTCCCACTGATGACACGTTGGCAGCATTCATCTGAAAATGGTCAGGTCACCAGCGCGGAGCTCCTGCATTGGCAACTGGGACATTTTCAGAGGGGTCCTGCCAACCTGTCATCAGCTAGACCCCTTTAAAAATGGCCCAGTCAGCACTGGGGAGACCCCTGGTGGCAACTGGATCATTTTTAAAGGGGTCCAGCGATGACAGGTCATCAGGACCCCTCTGAAAATGGCCCAGTTACCAATGCGGGAATTCCACCTTGACAAACTTTCCCTCCCGTCCCAGCGCCGATCAGCTGGTGCGCGGGCTTGGGGGATGGGGAAAATACACATAGTGTACAAGCACGCCACATGCACCCCACCCCCCAAAACAGTAAAAAAAGTTAAAAGAAAGACACAACACACAACAAAAACACAGAGAAACCAAAAGAACCAAAACAAAAAATGAAACAATTTTTTAAATAAAAAAATTGTATAAAAAATATAAAAAAATTGTTTCAAATGAAACAAAATGAAATGAAATGAGAAACAAAATGAAACAAAACACCATATTTGAATTCTGTGCCCATCTCTACTTGAAGGTCTATGACATAAAAAAGAGTAGAAAGCTTTCTTTCCATCTCAGGCTCCAGCTCCAGTTCTCAGAACGAGCCATAAAGATGTAACTGTGTTCAAGTGAGCTTGTAAGCTTATCTGTGTGGTATGTGGAAATGGCTAGCCACCTAGAATGGTTGGCATGCAGCACTAATCAGATTTATTGCAATAATTTTCAAAAAGTTAGCCATATTATTCTGCTGCAGTGCAAAAGCAGTCATGTGGAACCTTTAAAAGTTAAAGCTTTATGATGGTGTGACCTTTAATGGAGACCAGATATGCAAATTCATTTTCATTGTCCAAGGGACTTGGGTAATGGTGGTATCAACAGGCACGTTTGCTTTTCTGAAAACCATGATTGTTCATGTTCCACAACACTACAAGGGTTACTTTCTTCCTGTATGGGTGCTTAGAAACCTCAAATGTAGTTTCCATCATTGTCATGAGACAACCAAGAATTCTGTGGTTGGTCTCTGTGCATCTTTGCTTCACAGAGAAACAGGACTGTAGTTTTGCTTGGAGACAAGGGCTCTTTGTCCTGTTCTTGCACCGGCAGCAAGAAATCTCATGAGGATTAGCAGTCTCTCAATTGGCTATCTTGGCACGTCAAGGCAACCTGTCTCATCAGGAATGAATAATTTTGTGAGAATTCTTCACATTCCTAAGAGCCTAGACTAGGACTAGAAGGTGCATGTTAATGAAATTGTCAGTGCTAATGATTTTTGCATTTAAATTCACTCCCATTTTGCTTCCTCTCTAGAGCCTGTTCCCCTTCAACTGCAGGTACTGTATATGAAGCTTAATCCCGGGACGTGACTTGTGCCTTTCAGGAGGTAAACTGCATGTCTACAAAAACTTGTGCTTTTTTTTTTAAATGTTATTATTAAATATAGTACATGATTCTTTCATGTTGTTCTAATGACTGAGATTCTCATGCCATTGCCAAAAATATTGGGCCTCCAGAATGGAAAAGTCAAGTAGCTGGATTGACTGCCATTAAAGTTACCTTGAATTGGCTGACACACAATTCTCCAATTCATGGCTTCCTCCCAAGGAGATATGTTTCTTTTTTGGGAGGGACAATTATGGAGGGATATGATTTTATCCCCAGAAAGAACATATTATCCTTTACAAGGTACTTCTACATTGATAAAGGTTTCATATTTCTACTAAGTCGGGAACTGTGCCTTGCATAGAGAAGGTACATTGCAATTATGTCATGTGTCCCTGGACGTGAAATCTCTTTCTGAGCAACGTTGCTGAGTTTGAATGGAGTCCTTGATATTCTTCTCATCTTTCCATCACTTCATTACTATTTAAATGTATGTTAATTTCATCAAGGTGCAGAAAGATCTTTTTCTTGCATATACATGAACTAACTTTATTACTATTCAACCAGCTATTTTGTCTTTCTTTACCCAAGAGGAGCTTTGCGCGTGTTAGCAAAAGTAAAAGTGAGCTATTATAGCAGAGCCTGTGTTTTAGAGGTTGTATCCAGCCTTGTTTTTTTAAGCAATAGCTGCCTGCCCTTCCTGAAACTAGCATGCCGGTTGAATACAAAATGGGTCCATTTTATCCTACCTACAGCAACATCTTCACCATTGTTGGTCGTTGCTTCAAAATTAGCACCTTTTAAAGGAGCCACAATAATTATGGGCATGTGCTGCTCTGAACACACACAACATTTCAATGTTATTATTCATTGTTCCTTTGTCCTCTTCACTATTACTTTTAGCTTCCATTTTGCCCTCATTTCTTTCCCCATCTTAGGTTGTCTGTTGCACCATTACATCCGATTTAGTGTAGATCAGATTCCGGGTAGGTTAGCCATGGGAAAACAATTTGATAGGTTCAAATTTCTCTTGGAAAATACCCATTTCATATCTCCCAGCTGAAGACTGGCACTGGGACAAATGTGCACTTGACTTTAGAAATCCATACATTTGTAAGCCAATGGCAAAGGAGGTAGGGGAAACTATTAAAAACCCACAAGCATAAGCTAGCTTTCAACCTTATATACAGGTCTTCTTGAGACTAGGCACCATGGAACTGTGGATGATGTAGAAGAAAAGAACCCTCTACCACTTTGCAGTGTAAAGCCTGTTGAAGACCTGCACGAGGTCAAAAGCTAGCCCCCTTTACCTTCAGATTGAGTACAAAGACCATACTTCTCTCTCTCTCTCTCTCTCTCTCTCTCTCTCTTTTCTTTTCGATGTACATTTACAAGATTGGGGATGCATCTTGATGACATGAAAATAGTGCACATGAACATGGAGAACCAAGAAGAGAACCATGTCCAACAAATGTGTTATCAACATACGTATGAATTTTCATGCAGGAAGGTCTCACAGCTCAACATGAACCTAGGGCAAGACAGGAATACTCTATTCTGAAACCCAATGAAGATCGCAGTGGCAGATGTTTACATTCTTTCCACTTCTGTAATTTTGTTTATCGGAATTTGTGATATCATTTGGATTGTGTTTGTGATCTTGTGTTTGTGCATGACATTTTGCAGACAAAGTTGCTCATGCCATCAAGCACATGGCTGCCGGTATTGAGATTGAGAAAGAGATGGATGCCCCAGGCCATCTGCTGGTCATGCTGCAATGATTTATTCTTCATCTTGGCTACTAAAACCCACTTCTGGACTGGTGTCTGGGAATGAGCCTTAGGAGTTCATAATAGATCTGTAAGGGAAGGGATGGTTCCTAAAATGCTTAAAGAGGTTCCTACAGCACTTTAAAAGGTACTAATGAGCAGAGATGGGAAGAAATTGACCTTGATATCTGTCAGAACAGCTCCTCCTGCAGAGTACTGTCTGTAGCACCCAATCATTTCAGGCAGGGCATTTGAGGGTGCCATCACTGAAGGAGGTTTGTAAATCACTAACGAGGAACCAGGCTTTCTCAGTGGTGGCCCCTTGGCTTTGGAACCAACTCCCTCCTGGTATCTGTCTGGCCCACTCCCTGCCTGTCTTTAAGAAACATCTTAAGATGTGGCTATACAGAAAGGCTTTCCTTGGTTATTAGTTGACTCCATTTGATTTGCTGATATTCATCTTGTCTTGCTCTGTCATTGGTCTATTTTTTTTCCTTCATTCTGATGTGATTCTGATTTGATTTAGCTATGCTTACTCTGTTTTAGTATGTTGTATTGTTTTTTTGCATAGCATTGAAGTTTATGGTTTATATTTTAGCATTTACTTAATTCTATAAATCGCCCATAGTGACTTTGTTGCTAGATGGTGTGGTATATAAATAAATAAATAAATAAATAAATAAATAAATAATTTCCCCTTTTTCTTTGATTTACACTGTCTTGGTACTGTAGGACATTTCAACTATATTTTTAAATCCTCTGGAAGATTCCTCATTTTCATTTGAGAAGGAGAAAAGGAGCAGCATGCACAGAAGCATTGATTAATTCCAAAAAAAAATTAAAAAGATGCAAGCAACCAATCTAAGTTGCTTGAAGTTTTAACATGACAAAGCAATTGTTTTGGTCATAATTAGAGATGGGCACGAAATGAATAAAAATTCATTTTGTTATTTGCTATTCATTTTGTTACATAACAAAATGAATAACTAACAGCCCCCACAGAGGAAAAAAAATGAAACAAAGCAGTTTGGTTTGGTTTGTTTTTTGTTCTCCCACCCCACTGGCATCTCTTACCTCCTGATGTCTGGGTCAGGGAGGCCTTCTGGCCACCCAGCATCCTATAGCCAACCAGCCCCCATGGAAGGGGCTTCAGAGGCCTTGTGCCAGCCACCCGGATCCCAGAGAGGCCAGTGCCGATGAGAAGCCTCCATGGAAGGGGCTTCGGAGGTCTCCCACCACCTGCCGCCACTGCTGCCAGGGCTCCGGAGGTGGTGGCGAGGACTACCACTGCTCAGAATGGCCACTGCCAGTCTGCCACAGAGCAGCCTGGTGAGACTGCATGGAGTGTTCCAGGTGGCAGTGACTGCCGCCACTGCTAATCCACCAGGGTGCAGCCTGGTGAGCAGCAAGGAGGCTTCCAAGCAGTGGCAGATGCCACCAGGATCATTGTGGCTGGAACCCCGCCAGTCAGCTAGAGTGGCTGAGCGGCCAGCAGGCCAACCTAGCCCCCCTGCCACCACCGCCGGGATCACCACTGCTGCCGCTGGGATTGCCACCCCCACTGCCAGCCAGGTAACCCAAACCAGATCATTTTGGTTTTGCATTTTTGTTTTAAAGATTGATACGAAACAAAACAAAATGAACTGAGCCCGCCCGAAACATAACGAACTGAACCATCATTTTAGTGTTTCGTGCCCACCTCTAGTCATAATTCAAAGAATGGTTTGTTCTAAACTTCTCAGCCTTTTAGTTGAAATCAAGTGTAGCTATACACAATATTAGCAAAGAATATAACTGTTGACAATAGAAGCACTCTACTAAGGTAACCAGGATGATAAGACAAGTCACTATGCACATCTCACTTAAAGAGACCAAAAATGGAGAAACACAGTCTAATGATTTTGGACAATATGTACTCAATATCTATAATTTTGGGGTAATCTGTGAGAGAGTGGGTAGATGTACAACTCTTTTATCACAGGAAAAAGCCCTGTGGCTTAGCATACCAACTGAACTAGAGAAAACCAAATCAAGGAATTGGGTTGCATTATGTGCTGGATGAGGTTACACTCTCTTTAAAACACCAGGTTCTGGATCCATCATTGAGACTGGATGCCCAGGTTTCTGCAGTGGGTGAATGCCTTTGGATTAGAGATGGGCACGACCAGGAAAAATTACGTTTCGAGTTGTCGTGTGTCGGAGCCGGCCCGTTTAGGCTCATTTTCGTTTTTTGTGAAATTGTTCAAAAATTTGTCGTTTCGTTTGTTGTTTTTTATCTGTCGTTAGTACTGGTTTTGGGGGGGGGAGCGGGCTCCTGGAGGCACCTCTCTGGGGTGGGTGCCACCTCTGGCCCGCCATGAAGGGAAAGCGGGCTCCTGGAGGCACCTCTCTGGGGTGAGTGCCTCCTCTGGCCTGCTACAAAATGGTATGCATGGCCAATTGGATATGCATACCAAGTTGCAGTAGCAGGCAGAGGCACCTGTCTTTCAGGTGCCTCTGTGACTCACTGCCTGCCGGCATACGGTGCACTTGGGCTGGGGAACAAAGTGAGAGAGGACCCCTACGGGCGCCCTGTGACTCACTAAGAAGGGAAGTGTACTTGCTGTAGTGCAATGCGAGTACACAGATCTGGCTTACAGGTTAGGGGTTAGCACAAGGGTTAGGGTTACGGGTAAGGTTAGGGTGAGTTACTGGGGTGCACCTCTGGGTGCCTCTCTGACCCACTAAGAAGGACAGTGTACTGGTGTATGGGTTAGGGTTAGGGTTAGGGTTAGGGTTCGGGCTAGGGTTAATGGGCTTTTTATGCCCGACTGGCACATCCCAGAAGTCTCGGTCAAAACCTGGCCAAGTGGCCATGCAATTGGTGGAATGGCTCCAAAAATTTGCATGGTCCACTCCCATGGCCAGCCCATCATTGCACAGGTGTAAAAAAATAAAAATAAAAATAAAATAAAATAAAATCAATGGAGACTTTGTTGCAAGAAAAACCCACTGCTGCTACTGTAAAAATTCAGGCAGTTTTAAAATAGCTATTTTCGCATGTTTCTGTGGTGCTTTGGTGTGTTTTTGGGACCAATATTTCAAAATAAATATTGTGGTCGCCCCATTTTGGATCCCCTGCCCGCACCGCATGGCATGGCGAGTTGGCGAGACGACGAGGATGCCCCCCACCAGAGCAGCCCAGGACAGGAGAGGGGGGAGGCTGGGGACCCCCCCCCAGAAACCACCCCTCTGGTAGGTGCCCTCAGGCAGGCATATTTTCGCCCAATCGCCTGCTTTTTTGGCCAGAAATCAGGTTTTATTTTTAATTTTTAAAACTTTTTTTCTGTGCCGTGCCGCTTGGCGAGTTGGCGAGACAACGAGGATGCGCAGCCCAGGAGAGGGGGGGGGACGGGGACCCACCCCCAGAAACCACCCCTCTGGTAGGTGCCCTCAGGCAGGCATATTTTCGCCTGCTTTTTTGGCCGGGAATCGTTTTTTTTTTTAAACTTTTTTTCTGTGCCGTGCCGCTTGGCGAGTTGGCGAGATGACGAGGATGCGCAGCCCAGGAGAGGAGGGGGGGAGGCCGCCCCCCCTCAGAAACCACCCCTCTGGTAGGTGCCCTCAGGCAGGCATATTTTCACCAGCTTTTTTGGCAGGGAATCGGTTTTTTTAATTTTTAAAACTTTTTTTCTGTGCCGCGCCGCATGGTGAGTTGGCAAGACGACAAGGTTGCACAGTCCAGGAGAGGAGGGGGGCGGGGACACCCCCCCCCAGAAACCACCCCTCTGGTAGGTGCCCTCAGGCAGGCATATTTTCGCCTGCTTTTTTGGCCGGGAATCGGGTTTTTTTAATTTTAAAAACTTTTTTCCTGTGCCGCTTGGCATCACGCGATCGCTGCGATGCCACCAGGAACGACCACGACAAATCAGACCCAATTTTTCTTTAGTCGGGTCGAGTTCGAGTTCTGGCGGAGTAATTGTCGTTTTTCGTTTCGTTACGTAACGGAAACGAGGAACGGAAACGGAAATGAGGATTTTGCCGAGTCGTGCCCATGTCTACTTTGGATAGTTAAAACTAGTGCAGAAACTGTATCTATTTCTTGTTGAGAGGTCTGACTTGGACATGGTGACACATGCCCTAGTTATATCTTGGCCAGATAACTGTAACATGCTGTATGTGGGTTGTAGAGTGTTTGGAAACTCCAAAGGGTCCAAAATACTTTAGCCAGATTGTTTACTGGGAACATAACATCCTGGTACAGCATCTCCTCTGGCTGTCAATATGTTTCCAGCCACAATTGGCTTGGGTCCAAGCTACGTAAAAGACCACATCTTCCTCTATGAGCCTGCCAGGCCTTAAGGGGAAGCCTTTCTCTCACTCCCCTCACCCTTTCAGTTGTTCTTGGTGGGAACGTGGGACAGGGACAATGCAATGGTCAAGGCAGAGCAAAGCTAAGCCTCATCATTCCAGTCACATGATCTTACAAGTGGAAGACTGCCAGACCCATAAGTATTCCTGAACTGTCCAGCTAATCAATATACTATCCTATCCAGAGTTGCTTATACCCCCTACCTAGGTCATGTTGTCTGCGAACTAACAGATTTTTTTCCTGGGACTCAGCAGTCCCACAACTAGGTTCTCTGCCACCCAGGGTGAGCATAGCACAATGTATAAATACTGTTTTGTCATGTTGGCACTAGGGATGGGCACGACTTGAAAAAAATTTTTTTCGAGTTGTCGTTAGTCGGGCCAGTTCCGTTTCGGGTCGTTTTCGTTTTTCGCGAAAATTCACAAAAATTAGTCGGATCGTTTTTTCGTTTTCATTAGTACTGGTTTTTTTGGGGGGAGTGGGCTCCTGGAGGCACCTCTGTGGGGTGGGTGCCTCCTCTGGCCCACTATAAAGGGAAAGTGGGCTCCTGGAGGCACCCGTGGGTGCCTCCTATCCTCACCCACTAGGAAGGGGAAGCAGGCTCCAAGAGACCCCTCAACATGGGGGTCTCCCCTCCTCACCTGCTGCTGCTGCAAAATGGTATGCAATAGCCATATGGATATTGCATACCAGTTGTGCAGACAGTGACTGTGAAGACTAGTGGATGGCACTGAACCCAGAGCCATAGGTGAGATGCCTAACTAAGGCTCTCGCACCACCATGTCTCACACAGAAGGGAATTGTACTTGCATGTAGTGCAATGCAAGTACATCTGGCTTAGGGTTAAGGTGGGTTAGGGTTAGGGCTAGGGTTAGGCTAGTGACGGGTAAGGTTACGGTGGGCTAGTGGGTTGCACCTCTGGGTGCCTCTCTGACCCACTAACAAGACAGTCTGTGACGTATGGGTATGGAGTCAAGGGTTAGGGTTAGGGTTAGGGGGCTAGGGCAGGTTTTAGGGGGCTTTTTGGCACATCCCAGAAGTCTCCATGGCCAAGAGGCCATGCGATTGGTGGGATGGCTCCAAAAATTTGCATGGTCGTCCACTCCCACATGGCTGGCCACTTGGCCAGCCCATCATTGCGCAGGTGTAAAAAATAATAATAAAATAAAATCAATGGAGGACAGAGAAGGAGAGGAGAGACATTTTGTTGCAAGAAAAAACCCACTGCTACTGTGAAAAATCTGGCAGTTTATAAATTTTCGCGTGTTTCTGTTGTGCTTGTGTGTTTTTGGACCACGATTTCAAAAACAATATTGCGTTTGCCGCCCCATTTTGGATCCCCCGCCCGCACCGCATGGCATGGCGACTCAAGTCCGGCTGCCCAGGACGGGGGGGGAGGCGGGACCCCCCCTCCAGAAACCACCCCTCCGGTAGGTGCCCTGCGCCCTTAGTCAAGCAGGCATTTTTCCGCCTGCTTTTTTGGCCCGGGAATGGGTGGGGGGAGAGTTTAAAAGTTTTTTCCTGTGCCGTCCGTGCCGCTTGCTTGCGCTGCGGCGGCCGGCGGCCAGCGAGACTGGGCTTTTTGCTGGCTGGCTGCGAGCCTGCGGCGAGTCCCACCAGAGCAGCCCAGGACGGGGGATGGGGGGGAGGCCGGGGACCTCCAGAAACAACCCCTCTGGTAGGTGCTCTGAGGCACGGCAGGTATTTTTCCGCCTGCTTTTCTGCCGGGAACCGGGTTTTTTTAACTTTTAAAAACTTTTTTTCTGTGCCGCGTGGCATCGCGCGATGCAAGGAATGAGCACGACAAATCAGACCAAAATTGTTCGTTCGTCGGTTCGAGTTCGAAGTCTGGCGGAGTAATTCCCGTTTCCGTTTCCGTAGAGTAACGGAACCGAGTAACGGAAATGGAAACGGGAATACCGCTAAGTCATGCCCATCTCTAGTTGGCACATCTCCTAGCATGGTCACTGGGAAACTTGCCCCACTTGCCCCCCCACACCAGTTGTGGCCCTGAGACTGAAAAACATTGTGTTCATCTACCGTCCTACCTCAATCGTCCCTTGGTCGTCAAATCCTCTTATATAGATAGGCTGGAGTAGCACAAATGGCAAAACATGTAGACACAAACTGCCCAAGTTAAGAAATGATTGTATGCATTATATGCATGCAACTGATAGATGCCTAAAGTGATTTCTTAACTTGGGTAAAATTGTCTCCAAAACTTAAACCATTTGCATAGATGTGGTGGAGAATTTTGTACTCCATGCAAACAATGTTTCAGGACGTCCACATCTTCTCTAGCATCACGTGAAAAACAGGGAGTTAGAGATGGGTATCTTCACTGTATTAGTGAATCCTTACCCCACCATCCTGATTGATCACCCCCCTCAGTGACCTTGTAGAGAATTCGGAGGAAAGAGCAAAGCTGGGTTCTATTTGTTGAGATTTGGAATAGCTAGAAATAATTCTGAGAATCTTTTCTTATAGATTGGGTTACATATTAGACACACTGAGTAGAATCAAGATATGATGGATCACATCACATCTTGCCCTAAGACAGTCTAGTTTCCAGCCACTGGATTAGATCCAGGATTGGTCGTCTGTAGACAAATGGGCTCTGTTCACCCATATTTTGTCCCAACATGTCTCCCCATCCTTTGTGTAACATTGGTAGAGAGCTGGATGGGTTGCAGTGGGGAGGAGAGTGCAGAAAAGTCCACTTCTATCAGCCCTGTTACAATAGAGAGGCATTAACTATGGATTCAATGCCCTGGAGGAATCATATACCATGGCTATCTAGCCAGGGAGATAAAATTTAGCCATCATATAAAAACAGGCCTATGAAGGTCCCAGCTTTTTAATTATTCTCTGGCACAGGGATTCAAAAAAGCAAGGGCACAAAGCATTGAGCATAGCTGTTGGGTTGTGATTGGTATGATAGACTGTACGTTGTGCAGGGCCGCCTGCGTGGTCTCTTTTCATCCCAAGACACAGCTCAATAAGGTCATCAGCAATGGAGCGAAATAATCAGCTCGAGAGTTTAAGCTGCATCCTTTCCTGCATAATTTCCTGGACTTTTTAAAAAAGTGCCCAGCCATTATGTCCAATGCTGCCTTAAGTAGCTCAACAAGGCACATAATAAAGGTCTTGTCTTACATGGCTGTCATGATACAGTTTAATAGTGTTATAAGGCTACATGGTGTGTGGTTGTCATGATGGTAGATTGCACAGGTCTGTATAGATTTACTGTCATTCTTTAGGCTTTTCATACATGACAGAGGTTGTCTGAAGCACAGCAGGAACATGAAGCTTGCAGGGGTTAAGTGTTCCTTGCCTCCTGGCTTCCGACATAGTCCTCTCTGCACACATACACAGACGAGGTGCAGGGTACATCTGTCACAGGACTGATGACATGATGGATTACCCATGTCATTGTCAGGACGTTCAGAATTACTCTGCAGCTGATAAGATGGCCCCTTTCTTCCCTCTTGGTAAAGAAAAGTGATTCGCTGCCGCCTTCCCTCGTTGCTTTTACAAATTTCACTGCAATCGGAAAAGAAAAAACAAACCACCTCCTCGGTCCTACAGTTCCATTCCAAGGAGTGCAAGAAATTCCAGTGTGCTGGTATTGAATATATAGTTCCATAAGTGTGCAAACCACTGTAACATCGACAGAGGCTGGAACTTTTATGTTATGACTGTGTGCAAAACAGCATGTGATTCAGGGTTGGCTCAGAGTGGTGGTAGTTGTAAAACCACCACCCCAGCCAAAAAGAGTAATAGAATTGTTGGCTTAGTAGCCCCTTTTTGGCCTTCACCTTCTTTATGGTGGGTATACTGTCTGAAACTCAGCTCCTCCTTCATAAAGCTAAAGAGTACACATTTAGCTTATATCCAGCAGTACTTATATAAATGATTAAGCAAAGTTAACAATGGCATGGAGCTCTTACAGAAACAGAATTGATGCCAGACTTTGGGCATCAATTCTGTGGCTTTCCATCCACACCACCCCCTTGTAAATGCTACTCTGCGTTTGGGTGAAGCCCACTTAGTGGGGTGACCTTTGGTGTTGAAGACAGAAGGTTTTCTTCAATTAAATAAAAGGGACAGCATCATATACTAGCAAGAGGAATAACTTGGCCCAGATATAAAAGGTTAGTCAAAGATGCTCTTTGTAAGATTATCATGTGTGTGAAAACTAAGGCTCTAGATCAAAGTCCGATTAAAGTCGAACTACAGAATGATGAGGGAGATTTATTTAAGTTTTGATTCACCATTCAGTTACCAATTCAGTTATCAATAACCATGTCCCATCAAGCCAATTCTGACTTATAGCAACCCATCTTGGAGTTTTCCAGGTAGAGAAGACTCAGAAGTAGTTCACCGTTCATTTCTTCTGGAGGCGCTCTGGGACTGTGCAGCTTTGCCCAAGGTCACACGGGTTGGCTCTACCTGCAGGAAGCGCAGTGGGAAATCAAACTTCCAACCACTGGCTCCACATCCAGAATTCTAAACCACTGAGCTATCCAGCCAACATCAATTGGTCTAGTCTAACTGGGAGCAGCGACTGAATTAGATTTTAATTAATTTGGGTTGGTCAAAAATTTTTGCTTAAAAGTTTAAAGGAATGCTATTGGCTTTTCTTCTATTTTCTATTTTGCATTCTCTCTATCAAAACTGTAATTTCTATCGGGGGGAAGGAGACCACCAGTCATGCATTTATTTGCTGAGTTTCTTGGAGGAATGGAGAGATAAAAATATGATCTTAATATGTGTGTAATTAATTTAAATATATGTCATTGTTGTGTGACATGACGTCTCTGCCAGCTTAAGGTGACCCTACCAACATGTTCAGGTTCATGAAATGTTCAAGAGTGGCTTACTGTTTAGAAGTGATTTGGTCGGCAGTAAAATAAAATAAAGTAAAAGATCCAGCGCAGGGCCCCGGTATCAGCACGCGAGAACCGGCCCCGGCCCACGGGCCGTGGAACCAGTCCACAGGCCGGCAAAAACAAACAAACAAACAACAATCTGGCAAAAGTTTTTTAAAAAGCCAACTCGCCTGCACTACAGCTCTAACGTGGGCCACGTTAGATTTATATATATAAATCAAAAACAATATATCAATAATAAATCAAAAACAAACAAACAACAACAATAAGGAGCACCGACCCAGCCCCAGGGGCTGGGTGGTTCACATTTGAAACACACACACAGAAAATCAATATTAATAATAATAATAAAAAGGAGCGTCAACCTGGCCCCAGGCATGGCCGGGTTGGTGCCCTAAAATAAAGAAAAAATATAAAAAATAAAACCAGTGCTGACCTGGTCCCAGGGGTCGCGTGGTCGGCGCTTGAATATAAAATAAATAAAAAAGAGGTGCTGGCCCCAAGCCAGCGCCTCTCAGCTGAGAGGCATGCTGTCCCAAGTCAGCACCTCAAAAGCCCCTGCCACAGGGGCCAGGATCACCCTGCCGCCACCACCGCTGCCGCTGCCCAGTAAGGATGATTGATGATTATTGAAGATGATGATGTGTATGTGGAAGATGAGGATGAGGATGCTGCCAGTCCAGTTTGTGCAGTTGTTGTCAACATTTGTGTTTCTTATTATTATTTTTAATGTTTTTCCTGCCCACACACTGTCAAATGGATTAACTCACGCAAAGCGGGGGGAAACGAATAACAAACAAAACAAACCAATGAAACAAATATTTGATTTTTTTTTTTATAAAAACGAAACAATCCAAAACAAACCCTAAAATGAACTGAACCAAAATGAATCGCCATTTTTTCGGTTCTCATCCATCTCTATTCTAAACCACATAGTCAACCTGCTGAGGTAGTCATACAGGAACATGTATCAGTGTTCCATCACTTAATGTATCATATTTATCACAAAGTCCCTAATAAATCATAATTAGTGTGGACAACTTAAAATTTACTTTTGCTAATGGTGAAGCTGTGTAAATCTGACCTGGTTGTTTTCCAACAAAATTTGGCATCTTATACCTGAGTAGTTCACTTCTAATAAAACAGTATAATTACTGGCTCTTTATGTGCTTGTACTTTTGTTATGCCATTATTTTCTTCAAAATGTGGATTCAATCCCTAAACACATGCAATGGAACACACCTAAAAATAATGATGATGAAACAACAAGTGTTGGCCTTTGAGCAGAATGAAAACAAAATCCAAAGTTGTGCAGTACTGTGGCACAAACCAAAATGCCACAGAGGAATGCAGTTGGTTGATTTCTTCAGAATTCTTCACCAGGTTCTGTGGTACAAAAAGGAGACAGAGGGATAAGTAAAGAACCAAACAGCTTCAGATTGCCCCAGAATTTGTAGATAGAGTAACACACCTGTTGAAACCTTGTTTCGCAGTTAAGCAAATAGCCTAACTTTTAGCAGTGAGTTATTTATTTATTTATTTATTTATTTTTAATACTTATATACCATCCATCGTCCAGAGGAACTCCGGGCGGTTTACAACAAAATAAGAATATAACAAAAATCAAATTCAATAAGACATCATAATGAGAGAGTAAAAAGAAATCAATCTTGTTGCTAGAAGAATTGCATAACTTACAGACCTATGTTACAACCAGAGTCATTCAACTAACTCAGGACACAACAGATAATTTGCATCTAAAAGTTGCACTGTTTGCATATCTATTCAAGTTTTCAGCTACTGGTAGGCTTTGCATGTACCAGATTGCACCAGACAATACATTTTGGGATAACGGGTGGATGTTGGTCATTTTGGATATTTGTAATTAATGATAAACAGAAGAAAAACAAACAAACAATGTTGCTCATTAAATGTTTCAAGGACCTCAACACAGGATTCTGGTAACACAACACTTTGGAATGTATTAATGGCATTTAAATGAATCTGCTACCAGTGTCTACTTATATACATAGTAGTTGATAGATCTTTCAAAAATAAATATTATCCATTATTAGAAGAAAACAACTATTTTTTAAATTATGAAACTCTTATAGTAACACATCAGAATCGAACCTCACTCTCAAAAATACAGATATAAAAAGAGAATAGCATGTTCTTTGTTTTCAAACACATATATTAAATAGAGATGGGCACGAATTAAAAAAATGGTGTTTCGTTTGTCATTTGTCGTTTGGAGGGTCCGTTTCAGTTAATTTCCGTTTTTCGTGAATTTTTGCGAAAAATTCACTTTCATTTTCATTTGTTTTGTTACCGTTTCATTACAATTTATTTCAATTTTTGTGTTTTTTTTAAGCATTTAAAGCAGTTCACAGTATTTCCGTAACGAAAATGAAACACACAACAAAATTTCCAGTGTTTCTGTTCATTTCATTTCATTTTAGAGACAAAATTCGTTTGTTGTTTCATTGCGTAATGAAATGAAAAAATGAAAATGGAAATGAAAAATTGTTCGTTTCGTTCCCATCTCTAAATTATTAAACTTTACCCTACTGGTAATTTAAATTTCACATTTCTAATTAATCAGAAAAGAGCTGACCTGTACAGATCACATTGTGAAACTGTTCCTGGCTTGTGTACCTTTAGACTGCCTGTGGAATATTCTTTACTATAATAATAATAATAATAATAATAATAATAATAATAATAATAATAATAATAATAATAATAATAATAATAATAATAATAATAATGTACATTATCTTCTTTCTTTCTTTCTTTCTTTCTTTCTTTCTTTCTTTCTTTCTTTCTTTGCAGAAAGGACTAGTGAGGTAAAACACATTTAGTCATGCTTCTATCTGCTATCTGAAGGGCAGCCCAGGAATTGTTTTATCATGCGATCTGCTGTTTTACAAACTTGGTTTAAAGCTTTTAGTTTAAAGCTTTGCTTGGCTTTTGGTTTAATCATAACGGAAGTGATAGTATGTCCAGCTGAAAGCACTAAAAACCTGCAGGAATAAGCAGTCCTTAAGTGCATGCTGCTGGATGGCAGATTGGAATGGAAAACACCAGCATCAAAATGCCTTTCATGGAAGTGAGTTCCACAGAAATCAATAGGACTTACCTCCATGCAATGAGTTGAGTCAGTGGGTGTAAGAATATTTGGATTATTTTCTCCCATAATGAGCTCAAGAAAATATTCTCAGATGATGTGTGTGCATAACGCAGACACATACAGACCCGTCTGATGCGCTTTTGTTTTGAAGTTTTAATCAGGTTTAAAAGGGAAGCTATTCAGGGAAATTGTGTGGTCTGAATTTTAATCCATCAGCTTCTGCTTTATAGCATGTGGTGTGGCCTTGAATTGCAGAATGTTTGAAACATACATAATGAGCTCAATGTCAAACTGTTGGGCCTTTTGTCTTTAACAATAAGCACTTAGCTCAACTAAATGAATAGAAATTGCTTTAGTGAATTAGAAAAGCCAAGGTCTTTTCAATGCTTTAATTCTGACATTAATTATTTTAGACATTGTCTAATTTTTGTTGCAATTATAGCAAGTTAAAAATTAAACTTCTAAAGCCCAGGATATGATACTAGTAAGCAAATCTGCCAGCGATCAAAGAAGCGGTAATATTCCCTTTTTTCAAAAACCAAACTTCCACTTAGCCAGTTAAAAACTTTTGTGTTCATATTTGTCTATTTTTTCCAAAAGGGCTCTTCGAACATGCAAAATGAGATTTGACAAATCATCTCTGGAAACTAACAGCAATAATAACACTCTAAACAGCCTACGTAACCTCTCTAATTTGCAAAGAGACTAGATTTCCAATTCGTAACAATCCCCACCCCCGATCTCCCATCATGTACCCTAAAGGACATTTAAAATAGAATAGCCCTCCTTCCAATATTAGAAAAAAGGAGTGAATTTATTTCCTTCCCAGCACCCAAAGAACAGCATTCAAAAATTACAGTGAATAGCAATTCATCCTTTAGAAATCCCTTCAACCCAGTTGCTGCCAGAGATCTGAATGCTTTCTCCTAAAGCTCTGTAATCCAATAAGCTTTTGTGTTTAGCAGCTTGTTTGAAACTTGTATAGCACCCCGGCCTGTGCCTCCGTATGCTCCTTTGCAGGCAGGTGAGGGCCCGAGGGCCTGCTTATTATTCAAGCCACGAGGCCTTCCACAGCCCCAACCAGAATGTAATTTGTAATTAACTGTCATTTACTTCTGTCTGCATTGACTTGTTGTTCAAAAGACAATGCTGCAACGCTGGTCACTAGCTCCTCTTTGTTGTGGTGAGAATGTCGCTCAGATCTCATTCTATCCCCAATATTCCAGTTAAAAACAACAACGCAGAACCCATCCTTGTAACTGGTCTGTTACGGAGCATATATATGTATGTATTATATAGACTTCTTTTCCCCCAAGCCAGCACAATTCATGTTGTGCATTGAGACATGGGTCTTACTGGCCAGATATTTGGGAAGGCACTGGGTAACCAGCGTTACAGTGATGAATTCAAATGAAAACAGAGACTGCAAAGACAATCACCCTCTTCAGATTTTAATTACTGTTCCCCACCCCACCTTGATTAGATTTTAAAATTTCTATTTTCACTGCCTGAAAAACACTCTCAGTGGTAACCAAATGAATTTGTACTTCTTGTGTGAGTTACTGTATTTATTTAGCTGAAATTCATGTGCCTGAGCACAAGTGTGTGTGTGTGTGTGTGTGTGTGTGTGTGTGTGTGTTGTGTGTGTGTGTGTGTTGTGCGCATCTCCTCAAATCAAATGCATACCTATCTGGAGTGTCCTATGAAAGAATACTGGTCTTTTCTTATTTAAGACCCTTTCTGTATGTGTCCATTTATAAGTTTCTTCCATCCCATTCCATTTTTTATCTGTGGGCTATTTGTTGCTGTTATTGTTTTAAACAAGATCTAAATTTAAAAAATACATTTTTCACTAAGCATTAAATATGCATTTTTGCCATGTATT
This sequence comes from Phrynocephalus guinanensis, assembly GCA_037367245.1. Classification (NCBI taxonomy): domain Eukaryota; kingdom Metazoa; phylum Chordata; class Lepidosauria; order Squamata; family Agamidae; genus Phrynocephalus; species Phrynocephalus guinanensis. Next base: position 109,382,737 of record CM074739.1, read on the forward strand.
TTGTCTTGAGGAAAATGTTTCTAATTGTATATTCTCCTCCTTTTCTAAATGCCTTTATCCCAAAGTAACATTTTGATCTGCATTGAGCTGAGGACTACATTGACAAATGCAGAGAATTATGCACTCTTCCACACCTTAGCCTTGGAGATGTTGATCAGGTTGGTTCATATGAAATTGGAGACCAAATGAAACCCCTCAGGTACCTGAATGAGAGGCATGCAAAATCAGATTTTACCCCCAAATCCTCTTTTCCTTGGAACAGTGAAATCAAACAGTACTGCTCCAAGTCATCTTTAAAATTTGAATAATTCACTGCAGTCTTTTCAGCAAGACATTTCAAATACAAGCCATTGGTAATTCAGAAGATATGATGCACAAACACAGAGACAGAGGCACATCATCTTCACAATTACAACCTCTGCCAACCCAGTGGATAAAGTCAAGTTCTGGCCTTGCTGTGAAGTTCGACACCAGACACTAAGTAGTTGCCAGGCATTAGCCTACCTTTTCTCTGGCTGTTGAGCAGTTGGGGTAGAGAAACCTATCTATACTGAACTGAATGGCTCTGAGGATTGGTATAATATAGTATAATTAAGGACACATATTTATTCAAATTGTAGCTGTTTTTTTTGCTGAGGGCAGGTGTTAATATTTGGAGACACTGAAAAGTATCACTGAAGCATTCTTGATCACAAGATGCTTACTCTTGTTTGTTTGTTTGCTTGCTTGCTTAGATGGTTACTGCACGTCCTTCCTCGTTTCGAGGTTATGTTCGTTTCATGATAACGTTGTTCGCGGTCACGTGGTCTTGTCCCAGTTCTGTCCCTGTTTCCGTTTATCCACGGGCATGATTGATGGTATCGTGATGACTGTTACTTCATGTCCTTGTTTTGTGACAACATCTGTACTTCCCTGCTTTCATTCTCCCTTTTTTTTTGTCCGACCTTTCATTTTTCAATATTTCAATTCTCCGTAACTTTGGCTTTCATGCATTAAGCAGCAAAGTTTGAGGTTTTATGCCTTCTTCCCTCTCTCTGATGCATTGTTTATGCCATTGGGATTGTACTGGAGAATGCAACTTTGCACTCCTGCCACTAGATGGAGAATGCGCACATTGTGTGACGAGCCTTTCTTCATGGGCTCTCATCTCGAAACAAGAACTGAGACAATTCCCAAGGTCAGGGAGAGGTATGGCTCATCATGCTTAAATCCCTGTTCAGGGGGCATGGTCAGGATGACCTCCCGTCATCACACAATGGTTGTGCAGTAACATTTTTTCATACCGGTCCCAAGTGAGACCGTGAACCGCGATGAGACATGAAGTAACTGTCTGTCTTACTTACTTACTTACTTACTTACTTACTTACTTACTTACTTACTTACTTACTTACTTACTTACTTACTTACTTACCCATTCATCTGGCTGAAGGCCATCTACATTAATATATTTCACTCCTTTTAGGAAGATACTAAATGGATTTATAATAATATATTTTCATTTCATCTTTGTTCCAAGGAACCCATGTTTTGGTAAATGGGGTTATTCCTTGTTATTTCCAGAATAATCCCACAAGGAAGGTTAGGCCGAGCAACAAAGATATCCCCCAAAGTCCACACCCAGTTTTGTGCTTTCATGGGCTAAGAATCTAAGCCAAACTCTCCACATCTAATCCTAAAATTATGACACTTCACCTCATGTGGCTTGATTCTGTAATCGATTTGAAGTTCTGAAGCAGTCAAACAGTCAACAAGAACGCCTCTTAAGGGTTCAGCCTATAGGAATGGATGTAATGGTTTTGAATTTTGACACTGCTCCAGTTCTTTATAAAGCTGCTGCTGGCAAAGAAGAACTAGATACCAGCAGATCAGAGATGGGGCACATTTGGCTACCCGAACACTTTGGACCCTTAACTCCCACAGCCTTTGGCCATGATAGCTGGGGCCAATGCAGCTGTAGTTTAAAACAGCAGGAGGGCCAAAGGTTCCTCATCCTATGTTTTGGACCACACTGCATGTGTTCTTGGCATTGAGAATGTGTGTAGACAGAACCACCAGAGGCTTTCCAAACTTCCTCTAGAACTTTTAATCAGACACAGAGGAAAATAGGCTTCCTATAAACACAGGGCCAACACCTTTTGACATGACATGGAGTGTGTCTGAGTTTCACTTCACAACCTCATGTGTATTATGTGATTTTTATTTTTTCATCACTATGATCCATGTTACCTGACTCTTCTATCTGTCATGTTTTATCTGAGAGCAGTGGAGTAGCATGGTGGGTGGTGCCATGGGGGCAACTCACACCGGGTGCAATCTTTTAGGGGGTGCAACTTATCCTCCTTTTCTCTGTCCTGCCCACCTCGGGGAGGGGCAGGTGTCTCCTGGACATGCCCTGCCTCCCTGCTTTCTCTCATCTCTTTCCTCAGTGGTTTAGCCGTGGCTTAGGAGACCATCACCGAGGAGCACCATCTGGAGGTGGCATATGGGGTGGCGAGGGCATCAGAGGTTCTGGGCCCTCAGTCCTGGTGCCTGCCCAGAGCAGCACCAGAACTGGCTCTATGCCAACAAACCATGCACGGTCTGCAACCAGTGCCCGAGACAAGGCAGCTGCCAGTTCCACTGAGTGCACCCGTTGGCTCAGGTAACAACCGACCAGAGTGTGAGGTAGGAGGGGTCTGGGAACCCAACCTCAGAGGCTGGCCTATAGAGCCACCCCTGGGGACCATGTGTGTGTGTTGTGGGGGGGGGGGTTGGGCAGAAAGAGTTAGAATTTGCTGCTGATTCATGCTTCTCCATCCCATCCCTTCACTCACCGGTGGGGTTCTTTTGGAAAGCCAGACTCCTCTATGGCTCATGCCCCCCCCACCCTGCCTGGGTGCTGGCAGCCCACACTACACCACTGTCTGTGAGGGCTTATTCAGACTTCTTCATTACTGCTGGCATTAGCTGAGAAATTCTGGGAGTTACTACCCAGAGAGGTTAATTTCTCAATCTCTGGCCTAACCAGAATGCATCCAGTAACACAAATATGGGCATGAGCCATTTTATCCTCCCTCCCTCCCTCCTTCCCTTTCAACCTCCATCTCTCCCTACACAAATATGTATTTATTTTAAACCTGGCTTCTCATTTTGTGCATTGGAGCCCAGTCTTCTCACTCTGCACTTTCTACAAACCAGAATGGACCAATAAGAAAGAAAATCCCTTTCCTCCTGAAATATTTGTGTGTGTGTGTGTGTGTGTGTGTGTGTGTGTGTGTGTGTTGCCTTTGATTTGAAGAGGGAGGCTTCCCGTACATATAACAGATTCATCCATGCAGCAATTATGCAAAACCCTTCGTTATCTGAATTTGCCATATATGCCCACTCTCCCCCGCTCCATGTAGCCCCTGTAGCCATGTATAAATAGTTTGCCCTGTTTATCTGGTGTTTAGATGCCCCCTTGGCTATTCAGATAAATGAGGTAGTACAGTAGTAATTGCCTCTTTATTTTGGACTGTACACTCTTTTTGAAATATATTTGTAAAAGGACCCCTCTGTCTATAGGAAAGCTATACTGCTCCCACCTCCACGTTGTGGATGATTTGCATAAAGCTGGATTAAACAGTGCATCCAGCCCCCTCAAAGGCTGCTTTATTTACATTTGGTTCTTATTAATTATTTCCTCCCTTTATTTGAAACAATTAACCAGAGAGAATGAGAAGCCTACTGCAGCTCTCTCTTGAAGCCATGGAGGAATAACAGCCACAGAATTCCAAAGAGAGGTGTGTGTGTGTGTGTGTGTGTGTGTGTGTGTGTGTGTGTGTGTGTGTACACACCACACAGACACAGTCATACTCCATGCTTTTGGCAGCTAGGGTGAGGGGGAAGGAGAGCAATTCCCCTGTGCTATCAAAAGATACAAGAGCAGCCAGCCTTCACACCTCCGCGCCTGGGATTGCTACATGCCACTCTAAGTGCGATTAAGCTTCCTTTAGTGCAGCGGTGACATCACTCACGGCTCAAAGCATCTCCTACTCAAGAGTATTAGAATGCATTTCATGCTTGGCTTACTCAAAACTGCAGAGCTCAAATTTACACCTTATTTGATGTTCTTCTGCCTGCTGTTAATTGGTAAAGGGATCTTTGACCCTTTTGATCTCTCTTACAATCCTCTAAATGCCCAGGTCTGCTAAACTGTTCAGCAGGAGATACTCAGCAGTTGCCCAGTAATATAAAGTCTTTCTTTTTTTCTTTCTTTCTTTCTTCTCTCTCCCCATTCCAAGCCCACCCCCACCCCCACCCCCCAATTTGGCTTTCCTTCCTTTGGTTTACATCCAACTTGCACAGAAATAAGAGATGACAGTTGTTACAGATATGCTGGTTTAATTACTTGTCAGCTTAGAGCCGATATCTCGGCTAGCCAATGTTGAAAGCTTAACTTTCTTCTAGTAGCTTATAGCATGACCAACTGCTAGTGCTTTAGTATTTACCCATAAAACTCTGGATACATTTAAGATAAAAATACTAATAATAAAATAAACAGCCCCTTTGATCTCGCAGGAAAAGTGATCATCTTCTCCTGCTCTTGATTTTGTACAGATTTTGTATGCCACTTAAAATGATGTGGTAATAGTGATACTGAAGTGGGAATCAGACTTATTTCTGATATTTATAATTGCCTTGGAAAAGTTTAGACTCCTTTAAATGGGAAGAATCACAAAATGAAAAATAAAAATGTACATTACCTTCCCATTTCTCTCTCCTCTTTGGACAATGACTCTTGCTTGGCCCTCCTGAGCCAAATGCCATTTTGAAATATAGGCCACAGCCAGGTAGACAGGGATGGATCCTTAGGGGCCAATACATAAATTCAAACAACAGCCTTTTTTAAAAAAAAAAAAGGTAAAATGTCACCCAGCCCAAAGGGCCTTACTCCCATATTTTTCATAAGCAAATGACCACTCTGACCATCGCTCATGCAATAGGTTTGTCAACAGCTGTGAGTTGCTTCCCTTTGTGAGATTGTGCTGATTTTCTGCACTTAATCGTTGCATGCTCGGGGTCATGGACGTGGCGGTGTGTACATGAAAAAGCCACTGACAATGCGACTTCACAGAGAGAATGGTCATGTTTTCAATAACAAATTCACATATCTTCCACTCACCTGTGATGAGGAGGCATGGTCCGCATGTGAAGGTGCCATTCCATTAAGAGTGTGCCTGGGTGAAACACGGCCTCAGACTTGCTGGGTAATATCTCATTACCCAGCAATTGCCAATGAACTCTTTTGTAAGAAGACACTTTTGCCACTAAAAGCATGGTGTGTTCCCACGCATAAAACTAACTTGGTGAGTCCACCTTACGAACCCACAAAATTCGGCATGAATCCAAGTGTCAGTGCAGTAAAGATTCATTGTCGGTTTATTTACATTTATACTGTTTCTTCTTCTTCTCCTTTTGATAATAATTGGATTAATGCTATAATGCTATAGTAGACTCAAATTTGTTTCTAAAAATGACTTTATATATATATATATATAAGGTGTGCTGATTTCCACAGCATCTCTGCACTTTGAATAGCCCAAATGATTGTGGCATTTATTTCATTTCCCCACCATCCCCATCCAAACCAAACTCGTGTGTGTGTGTGTGGGGGGGGGGTATATCTGTTTAACCCAGCCTTGTTTGCCCATCCAGATACATAGTTTCCATTGAAGTGAAACAGATTATTGGTTACTATAGTTTCCCTATTGCACAATACATTGGTGTGGAAAGCCCCCTACAATAGGTTTAAAAGTTCATTTTGAACAAATAAGTCAGTGTTGGGAGGAATGAGAGAGAAGGTACCTGAGCTTGTCTCTTTGATGTTTCCTTTGTGTGGAATGACAGAAGGGGAATTTGTGGCGGGTTAATTGTTCCATACTTAAGGATCTGTCTCTCTCATTTGCCACAGTGTGAAATATGTTTCAGTGAAGGCTATGGGCATAGTTTAATTCAACCTTCCTTGTCCCCTGCTGGCCAGATTTGATGGATAGCTGTCTACTAAATAAAAATAAGTAAAACTCTTGCATATTTATCACTTCAGTTAGTTGGGCACCCCTTCCCCCACATTCCCTCCAGCACATAGGTTTTGCATATAAGAAAATATGGTACAAGCTAGGTTTTTTTTTTTACGTTCTGCAAGGAAAACTAATGATGCACCTAGCTTGCTGAGACAGAGATATGTACAGGTTGCATTAAGGAAGCCAGAAATGTCAGCTTTCAGGGGAAAAAAATATTGGGGTAATTCTATTCCAGGTTAACCCACAAAATGTTGAAAAGATTTAGAAGAAATAGCATGGGTTTCAGCAGTTGGTTTTCATGTCTTGTCAGAACTGGCACGCAGGCTGTGATGGCTGACAAAATGTTAATTAGATTGCCCTTGAAAAGATCACCAATTTTACTCCATGGTTTGCCTGGTTTTCATCTTACCTTGCTTGTTGCCCAGTGCAAGTTTTAAGAATTTTATCTGTGCCCAAACTTTGGTTGCCTTGTCCCACCAAGGTACACAATGTGGATAATATCCAATCTATTTCTTCCTGCAACAAAAATGAGGAGCTTGCAGTTATCAAGATTCAGGGAAAGAATGCAATCGTTAAGCAACATAGCTCAATAGGAAATACCTGGGAGCAATCTCTGTCCCCTTGGGACTTTTTTTTTTGTGTGGGCTCTTTCAAGAGTTGCAGTTGTATGCTTGGGCACTCCTAAATCTTTTCAATGGAACTGTTTTTCAGAAGTGTTGCCAAGAGCCTTTCCCCCTATAGTTTTTGTCTGTCTCTCTGTGTTTTGTTTTTTGTTTTAGTTTCTTATATTTTAAAGAAAGACCAAAACCTTGGAAAAAAGTTGCTTTTTAAAACTACCATTTCCAGAATCTCCCAAGCAATGGCCATAACTGACCAGGGCGAATATTGCTGCTATATTCCAAAACAGGAACTTTTTGTGAGCTCTGAGAAGGAAATAGATTAATTTCCCATGTACTCATCATGCTATGCAACAGAACAGAGCCCATGGATTCATGCACAAATGCGGTGGCAGTATACTTGTGTTTTAACTCTCACTGAAGTCAGATAAAGGAAATAGCAGCAGGGCATGCTTTTAAATGGAGGCATGCCAGGCAAGTGAAAAAAAGAGTAAAGGTGGAAGTTATCCCCATCTCCAGAGATAGCAGAAAGCATGGGCACAGGATAAGGAGACCACCTATCCCATAATTCTCTACTCCTTCCTCCCAACCAAATCACTTTTCTCTTGGCCAGGATCCAGTAGCAAAAAGGGGAGGGGAGTTGGACCAAAAGTGGGAGAGCTGTGAGAAAGGTAAGCAGGAGAGGTGCAGATTTATCAGTGATTATCACTTCTCTCTCATTATCCTTTAACTGCTTTGTTTGATATTCTGGGTGTTAAACCGTATCCAGGACTTTGAAGAAGTGTTAACACTAGCTTGCCTCCTGATACCATCATCTGGTGTGTTCCATCTCAGCCAAAAGATTCTCAGCACCTGATAGACAACATCCTCTATCAAGATTGCATTTCTGGTACAATGCTTTGATAAAGATAGCAAGTTGCTATCGAAAGCTTAGCTTACATTTTTGTTTTAGTAGTGACCAATAAAGGTATCGCCTAGTCTACTTATGGAATTGTTCTTCTGGTCACACGGCTCAAACCACATTTTTTTTTACTCTTAAAAATGGATTATCTCCCTCTTGCCCCCCCCCCCATGTGCTTGGGCCAGTCTTAGGCCTGCCACGATCTCTCACTATATCATCCTAAAGGTTAAATGCCATCACGTCTTGCAAAAACTAAAACCTGATTCACCAACTGTTTTTTCTTTTCTTTTTGACATTGCTGAAGGTTTTGTCTTGATTACTTTCCATAAAATCCAAAGTAAGGATTGCTGTCTTGGCTCACTAAGCAACCAGGTTTTATCACTAATTACAATCCTTTATTACCAGTAGTTTAATAGGTTTATGATAGGTCGTAAAGCAATTCAGCATGGGAGTACATAAAAGGAATGGGTTATACAGCTGTGACATCTTAATGTCAATTCACTGTAATCATTTTATGATCTTTAATGGGCCTTTTTTCTCCCTCAGTTAAATAAGTTTGCATGCCTTTACATGGGATGTACAGCCACTGAATATGGGAGGCAAAGAAAAACCACATAAATATACAGTAAAATACTTAATGAGGCATTTTAAGAACTTCTAATGTCGAAAGTATGTAGACTATCACACATGTGGAGACTCATTATGGATAATTATAATAAAATTATAAGTGCTACAATTGTTCTAACCTTGAAGGCATAGTAAAGGGTGCCTATGTTTGTCTTATTTGCCTCGACATCCAAAATGTTTTCCTCATTAATTAGACTTCCTGTTACCATAGTTGCATTATGTAAGTAAGAATGAAACCCAGTGCGTTTCGAGGGCATTCTTAAACTGAGAGTAGCCCTATTCAGGCTTTACTTACAGTAATAGAATTACTACAAAAAGAAATAGGAATATAATCCTTCCCTCTCAGTCATTTCTTTCTTGAGAGATGTCAGTGCAGAGATGTTCCTGCTCCCTAGAGTAGTTGTATGTATGTATGTATGTATGTATGTATGTATGTATGTATGTATGTATGTATGTATGTATGTATGTATGTATGTATGTATGTATGTATGTATGTATGTATGTATGGGCAGTTTACAATGTTACAAATAACATAAAATATTCTAAATCAAATACAAACCATCAAATCAGTTAATTTAAATTAAATTAAATTAAATCGAAGTACCTCATCAAATAGTGATAATAGCAATCCATAAATAAGTCTGGGAAAAATGCACCTGTTTATGTTGAAAAGCAGTTGCTTGGGAGCAACAACAACTCCCCTTTCTATGCTACTCCTATTAGCCAATCTGAAATAAATGCACTTGAATAAGGATTGTCCCCCTGGAATGAACAGATTGTGACAGAGAAGGAATTTGATTTAGTGTGTTAATTAGAGATGGGCACGACCAGGGAAAATGACATTTTCGAGTTGTCGTGTGTCGGAGCCGGCCCGTTTCGGCTCGTTTCCGTTTTTTGTGAAATTTTCCAAAAATTTGTCGTTTCGTTTGTTGTTTTTTCGTCTGTCATTAGTACTGGTTTTGGGGGGGGGGAGCGGGCTCCTGGAGGCACCTCTCTGGGGTGGGTGCCTCCTCTGGCCCGCCATGAAGGGAAAGCGGGCTCCTGGAGGCACCTCTCTGGGGTGGGTGCCTCCTCTGGCCCGCTACAAAATGGCATGCATAGCCAATTGGATATGCATACCAAGTTGAGTAGAGAGGCACCTATTTTTTGGGTGCCTCTCTCTGTTGACCACAGGACCACTGCTAACTGCAGTGTCACAGTGCACACACTGGGGGGAAGGCTCCTCCTCAGTCTGGGCGCTCTGTGGTCCACTAAGAAGGGAACTGTACTTGCATGTGTAGTGCAATGCGAGTACAGATTTGGCTTAGGGTTAGGGTTAGCTCAAGGGCTATGCTTAGGGTTGTTACGGGTAAGGTTAGGGTGAGTTCGTGGGGTGCACCTCTGGGTGCCTCTCTGACCCACTAAGAAGGACAGTGTACTGGCGTATGGGTTAGGGTTCGGGTTCGGGTTCGGGTTTGGGCTACGGTTAGTGGACTTTTTATGCCCGACAGGCACATCCCAGAAGTCTCGGTCAAAACCTGGCCAAGTGGCCATGCAATTGGTGGAATGGCTCCAAAAATTTGCATGGTCCACTCCCATGGCCAGCCCATCATTGCGCAGGGGTAAAAAAATAAAAATAAAAATAAAATAAAATAAAATAAATGGAGAGGTTTTGTTGCCAGAAAAAACCAATGCTGCTACTGTAAAAATTCAGGCAGTTTTAAAATAGCTATTTTTGCATGTTTCTGTGGTGCTTTGGTGTGTTTTTGGACCACCACGATTTCAAAATAAATAAATATTGCTTGCGGTCACCCCATTTTGGATCCCCCGCCTGCACCGCATGGCATGGCGAGTTGGCGAGATGACGAGGATGCGCAGCCCAGGAGAGGAGGGGGGAGGCCGGGCACCCCCCCCCAGAAACCACCCCTCTGGTAGGTGCCCTCACTCAGGCAGGCATATTTTAGCCTGCTTTTTTTGGCCGGGAATCGGTTTTTCTTATTTTTAAAACTTTTTTTTTGTGCCGCGCCGCTTGGCGAGTTGGCGAGACAACGAGGATGCGCAGCCCAGGAGAGGAGGGGGGAGGCCGGGGACCCCCCCCCCAGAAACCACCCCTCTGGTAGGTGCCCTCAGGCAGGCATATTTTCGCCTGCTTTTTTGGCCGGGAATCGGGTTTTTTTTAAATTTTTAAAACTTTTTTTCTGTGCCGTGCCGCTTGGCGAGTTGGCGAGACGACGAGGATGCGCAGCCCAGGAGAGGAGGGGGGGAGGCCGGGGACCCCCCCCTCAGAAACCACCCCTCTGGTAGGTGCCCTCAGGCAGGCATATTTTCACCTGCTTTTTTGGCTGGGAATCGGGGTTTTTTTATTTTTAAAACTTTTTTCCTGTGCCGCTTGGCATCGCGCGATCGCTGCGATGCCGCCAGGAACGACCATGACAAATCAGACCCAATTTTTCTTTAGTCGGTTCGAGTTCGAGTTCTGGCGGAGTAATTGTCGTTCTTCATTTCGTTACGTAACGGAAACGAGGAACGGAAACAGAAACGAGGATTTCGCCGAGTCGTGCCCATGTCTAGTGTTAATATATGGGGATGAACTGATTTGTCAATTTCAGTTTTTCCTCAAATTCTCTATTTACTACATTTGTCCCATTTTTTTTAAAATCCCCAAATCACGTTTTATTCATCTTGGACTTTTGAGAATGCTAAAAAAATTGCATTAAAAAAGTGAATGCTTTTTTCCCCTATAAGTATTCTCCTAATATCTATTTTTTCTATGTATTTTTAGCTAATACCATTTTCAAGCAATTTTTCAAGCAATTATCTGAACACTGTTTATCAATAAATGTGGTTCTCACTACTATCCACAGGTTTTATTTCTTATTATTTATTTATTTATTTATTTATTTATTGCATTTTTATACCTCCTACCTGGCCAAGAGGTCACACTGTGTCACTTTATGTGATTGTTCCCTAATGTACACATTATTGCAAACATTTTGTGCTGTGGAATAGAGATGGGCACAAATTGAAAAAATGATGTTTTGTTTCGTTTTGTTTCGTTTCGGGGCTCAGTTCATTTCATTTTCATTTTTTTGTGAATTTTCACAAAAAAAATAATTTCATTCAGTGTTTTTACCTGCTTTGCGCAATTTTTAAAGCATTTCTGTATGCGGCCGTCCCCCAACGCTCCAGACCAGAGGGAAAACACTAAACAAATTGATGCTGGCAGAGACACAGTATAGACTTGGTACACAGGGAGGCTGCAAGGCAGCGGCGGGCCCTGCCCAGGACTCAAGGCAGCCACAGAGTGACTGCGGGGCATGGGAGGGTACTCACCTAGAGGTACGCAGTACGCATGCAGGGAGGCTGCAAGACTGAAGCTTGAGAGAAATCTCTTATTTCTCTCCCCTAAGAGCCAGGCTGCAGCCAGCAGAAACACAGAGACACACGTCTCCCTGGCTGGCCTAAAGTGAAAATAACGAGTCACAGAGACAGCAATCCCTCCCCAACCTAAATCTCACCACAGACTGCAAGGAGGACGGGGGCTGCCAGAGCTTTTTATACCCTCTGTGGCTACCAGACCTGCCCAGTCTGCAACCTGGGCATGCTATTGGTTGAAGTTTTCCAAGAATTTATATGATCCCATGACATGGCTTGCATCCATTTTGTGGCTGGTATCCATTTCGTGGCTGGCATCCAGTTTGTGTCATCCTTAAAGGGAAAAGAAAAATACATCACAATGGGAGAAAGACAAAAAAAAAAAAACGTTTTAAGGACCCCAACCCCCCTGGTAGGTATTATCAGGCAGAATAAATAATTATCGCTGCATTTTTATGGATGTTCAGGGCATTTTAATACACAAGAAATCAATATTAGGCATCTGGCAGCCATTTTGGGTCGATGTCCCCTAACTCCCCTTAAAGGAAAAAATATAGTGATCTGAGAAAAGACATAAAGGCACGTTTTAAGGACCTCAACCCCCCCCTGGTAGGTATTATCAGGCAGAATAAATAATTATTGCTGGGTTTTTAAAACAGCTGTTTTCATCGTGCATCACCATTAACGAAAATAAAATGTAACAAACCTAATTTTCTTGGTTCGGTTTGGTTTGTTCCAATATCCCTGCCAGGTTCGTTATTTGTTTTGTTATGTAACGAAATGAATAATGAATAACAGAACAAAAAATTCATTTCGTGTCCATCTCTACTCTGGAATCATGGTGCAAAAATTCAAAGAAAGTTTTGCAGTATAACACAGCTCCTCTTTCTGTATTGATTCAAAAGCATGGTATCAGATTGGTCTGCACTAAGATGAGAACCAGATGACTTTCTCCCCTTTTGTACAATAAATCTGTGCATTTGGATAAAACATGTCATATGTCTGATAAAGTAGGTATACCCATGAAAGTTCACATTAAAATTGAATAGGCTTTAAGATGCCACATATTTCTGCCTTTTGTTTTGTTTTGTTTCTTTGTATTTTTCCTGATATTCTTAAATTATGAAGATGATCCAAAGTAGTTCCTAACACCAAGAGATTTAGATAGTGTGAACATTTCAGAGAGTGTTTGAGAGTCACAACATGTTGCATGTTTTTGCTGCAGCATCTCCTACAATGATCCTGTGCAATAAGATAGGATTATTATTTTTACATGCCACACTAGAACACTTTTCTGATGGGCTGAAAGAGTTTGCACACCAGGGGAAAGGAGAAATACAAAGCATGTATGTAAGAGCGAGAGTAGCATCATGGAAGCAGATTCTGATCTCCTGTTTAGGACATCTATGGTACCCTTCTTTTTTATTTATTTATTTATTTATTTATTTATTTATTTATTTTTATTTATTTATTTATTTGGAATATTTTACCTCACCTTTCTCATTGGAAAAGGACCCAAGGCAGCTTACAATAATGAGAGACAATATACAGCCCAGAAAATTTAAGACATATTCAAGCTTAAAAACACATTTTACAATGTCAAAAGACAACATTAAAACTAAAAAGAGCACTGTGGTGAAAAGGGTTAATACAAGCATGAATATTTATGACTCTGATTTGAATAGCCAATCACCAAGCAGGTGGGAGTTGCTAACAATGTTATATATGGGAATCTAATGGTGGATGTTCAGTTTTTGAGTTCAATTAAGTTCAGTTTGTGTTCAGTTTGGGTTAGAGCTGAGAGGAGTTCAGTTAAGAGAGCTGAGAATCAGTTAGATTGTCAGTTGGTCAGGTGGGAGATCCTGCCACTGAAAAGGGTCTGGTTTAGAAAGGAAACACATTATTATAAGATTTCATGTATGCAGTACCATAACATCGGCTAAAGCTATCATAATACTGAACATCTAATTGTAAACCAATAAATGTTTCATGTTTGTTTGTTTTAAAACTATATTACCTGGTGTGACTCTCTCTCTCAAATACAAACAAGTGTCCAGATTAAACTGGTGGTTGCAGTGAAGGGAAACCCAGTGTGTGAAAGGGGCATGTCACAAGCACATGAACAGATAAAGAAAAAAATCCATAATGAGGGATGAAAACTAATATGGAAAATACATGTGTACTCAGGGCCGGCGCTAGGTTTTCTTGTGCCCTAGGTGAGGGCCGCGAGGTGGGGCGGGCGGGCGGTTGGTGGGGCAGGTGGTGGCGGGGGCGGGGTAGGCAGCGGTGGGGGGCAGGGGGTGGGAGACAGATGGTGGGGGCGGCGACGGGGGTGGCGGGCGGATGGCGACGGGCGCGGGGGCGATGGGCAGACAGTGACGGGCGGCTAGTGGGCGGTGGGGGGAAGGACGGTGGGGGCCAGCGGCAGGGGGGTGGGGGGCAGCAGACTAGCCAGCGCCCTCTTTCCATTTTGGCACCCTAGGCAACTGCCTAGTTCGCCTTAATGGATGTGCCAGCTCTGGGTGTACTTATGAAGTCAGTCAGTGCAATCATATATGGTAATACATATAGGAAGTCTCATAACAGGTAGTCCATCATTCAAGGAAAGCTTGCCTGAAGAGGAAGGTCTTTGCCTGTTTCTGGAAAGACATCAGAGATGGGGCAGTCCAGGCCACCAGTGGGAAGGAGTTCCAGAGTCTGGGAGCAGCAACAGAGAAGGCCCTTTCATGTGTTTTTATGAGATGCACCTGTGATGGTGGTGAGATGGGAAAAAGGCCTCTCTTGATGACCTTAGAACCTGAGCCGTTTCATATGGTGAGATTCGATCTTTGAGGTAATTTGGGCAGGTATTTTTAAAGCAAGTGAAAGATTTGGTAGTATCCTGTTGTACACCTCTGCCTATGGGACAAGAGTGACCTCACCAGCCGCAACAGATTGCTATTTAGCAATCCTTTTAGTAATCCTGCTGAAGTTTATACTATTGCACATCTTGAAAAATGTGTCCAGTTTTCAATGCAAGACATTTTGAAACTGAGAAAGAAATTGTGGTTGGAATTCAGAGTAACACAATAAAATGCATACTGAGAGACTGCCACCTCCTAAACCTGTGTGCTGTCTTAATTTATTGTAATATATACAGTATTTTTTTTGTCTAAAATGGATAGACTAAAATTGAGGGCTATCTTTTACATGGAAGTAAAATAAGGAGAGAACCATGCAGTTGTGGAATGGCAATCTGGGGTTGGGAAAGTGGGGGGTGATCTTATGCATGGGGACATATTTTTGTTGTTTGGTCATTACGGTCATGACTGACTCTTAATGACCCCATGTCCATGGCATTTTCTTGGCAGGAATACTGGAGTGGCTTGCCAGTTCCTGCTCCAGACTGAAAAATACAGGCCGTTCCAATGGTCCACAATGGTGACAGAGTAATCCAAACTTGCATCATATGGGAACTCCAGTCAACAAAATCTCCATTAGAGTTATGTAACACCTCCGCCTCCAGCTGCCTAATCACCCTTCACTCTTGGTGATACTGGACAGGATGGATGGGACTGGAAGTCCAACCAGTTCTAGAGGGCCACCCATCCTTATGCCATCAGCTTTGTTTGGAGAGCTAACTATTAATTGATGCCAAGCTGCAACACATTGGGATTTGATTCTCCCACGTGTTTTCATACCTCAAACAGTAAAACCCTGTACTCTCCCCCAATTAAATGATTGTTTATGTATGTTCAAAGCCTTCACCAGCCAGCTTCCCCTGCACCTCTCTATTTAATTGCATCCTTTCTGTTGTTGATTTAAGATCAGTTGAAAGACTCTACAAGGGCCATTGAAATGACAAGGATTTGCCCAGTGCTTTGAAGATCTCCCTGCCCATGTCTTTGCATTATGCATTTACATGCATGTCTCTTTATAAATTAATTTATTCTTTAATCCAGATGGCCTAGGCTTTTTCTCATTTGTTTTATACACACTTTCCCCAGGTTGTCACTAATTTTCAACATCATTCCTCCTTGTGTCCCCTTTGTCTTCAAAAATTCTTATTGTGACAAGGAGACCACATTCAAGCTACATTCCAAATAAACTAATTACTTTCATTGAGGAATGTTGTGTGCACAGGTGATGCAATTTGCTGGCTGCAAGTGACCCTGTGATGGTTTTCCTTTTTTTCAAGTTGCGAAAGACGCACTCACACATGCACAAAATATATACACCTGCGTGTTTCCGTGTATTCTTTATTTGATTTAAGATGACTACTGTCAGCTGGCAGTAGAGGGGTAGTAGAAAAAATATATACATTACATAAAAATGATTTCGGCAACTTTGTATTCGTTAATGCTGTTTAGGGATGCCTTCAGCAATCGCTAGGGTGTGTATTATTCTTCCCTCTTTCGAGGTTTGTTCCTGTTATCAGTTGCCTTATGCCTCTTGCCAATTGCTTATTTAATTTATTATTATTATTATTATTATTATTATTATTATTATTATTATTATTATTATTATTATTATTATTATTATTATTATTATTATTATTATTAATTATTTGGATTTCTTGTGTCTCTTATGTGAACCTCCCAGAGTTCCCTCTTGGGAAATTGGTGCGGTATACACATTAATTATTAAATAATAATAATAATAATAATAATAATAATAATAATAATAATAATAATAATAATAATAATAATAATAATAATAATAATAATAATAATTTCTTTTTATTGGTCTGCAAAAACATTTTCAGATGAGTCAACTCAAGATCTCTGTACTTTCTGCTATTTTGTGTCGTTGGCTTAGATTATTTTCATTTCCATTCTTTTTAATATTTAGAACCCACTTTTCTTTCCTTCAAGGAATCCAGAGTGTCTAACAGAGGTTGAAAATCAGTGCAATAATTCAGATTGCATTAGCACCAGCAGGAACACTTTGACTTGTGTGTGGGGAGGCATGCCAGCTTGCACCTCTTTGCAGCTCCCTGAAACCTGCTGAGGAGAATAGGAAGAGACTGTCTGGAGTGGTTCACTTTTCTTCCTATCTCTCTGCACCCAAACAAGGGTGGACCAAGATGTTTTGCTGCCTGAGGAAACGGCTCTCCTTTTCAATTCCCATTCCACATAAGCTGTTAAGACTGGCAGCGGAAGCTTCCTTCAACATCTCTGCTTTTGTTTGTTTGTTTGTTTACTGCACCTGAGGACAAGAGGCTAACATAAGAGACACCATGTAGATCAGGTGGGATGCAAGATTCTGCTGTCTGACAGTTTGTCACTGCTTTCTCCCATGGCCTGCTCTCTCTCCGAAGCTGCTTTTTCATTCTGGCTAAGTTGCAGGCATGCCCAAACTTCGGCCCTCCTGATGTTTTGGACCACAACTCCTAGAATTCTAAGTTTAGATTGCCAATGTAAAGAGACTGTAGGATTTGCAGTCCAAAACATCTGGAGGGCCAAAGTTTGGACATGCCTGGGCCAAGGCTTGTACCAGCTGCCTAGAAGCCCTAAGCACATCCGATCTCAATTGATTTCAGAAGCTAAGCAGGGTTGGTCCTGGTTAGCACTTGGATGGGAGACCACCAGGGAATACCAGGTGTTGTAGATGCCTGGAGTAGGAAATGGCAAGCCTCTCCAGTATTCCTGCTAAGAAAACTCCATGGACATGGCGTCATGAAGAGTTGCTCACAACTGTAACGATGCAACACACACAAGGCTTGTACCAACCTTGCACCAGCTGGCAAATTCCAGGGGCTTTATTTTGATTCTCTCTAGACCTTGACAGGCTGCACTTTCGTCTTGACAACCCTAACATATAGAAAACACTTTTGGTGAGTTAGATCCCCTCCCATGGGGGTGGGGAGATAGAGTTTGCTCCCAGTCTTTTTTAAAGGTCTTAAGTCAGTGGTGGCCAAACTTCAGCCCTCCAGAAGTTTTGGACCACACCTCCCACAGTCCTTTGTCATTGGC